>CM067513.1:30208689-30496189 GCA_034509495.1 Acestrorhynchus altus | reverse complement strand
AGCTCCCTCTGATGGATAGCTGTACATGTGCATTTGTTGACAAGCTGAGAGATACTGAGAGTGTATATACTCGTCCCTGTATATATCTCATTCACTTCCTGACCAGGATGACCCACCCTTTGACAGGGGCTCCTGTAATGAATAATCAACGTTGTCCACTTTACATGTCAGTGGTACTAATGTTATGGTTGATCAGTGTGTATGCTGCTTAAAACGTCCACCCCTCCCCTCAAAACACCTTCTTACGTCTCTGATTACAGTTACCCATGTGACAGTGACAGGCCAATAACTTTTCTTTGACCGGACTAAGCTGAAATCCAACTTTTCCGACTATCTTCCAAACCTCCAGTGAGCTGTATGCACCACCCTTTTCATGCAGACCACAAACTATTCGCCCCTGCTTTCACATGCAAATATTATACAAATTCCTGCGCAGAAAGTGGCCATTATATTTTTGGATACGGTTGTCAGTGCGGTCTGATCTGCTCCATGTGCGTGGTCTGAGCATGTCCATTTACAATCGCAGAACTGGCGGGCCCCTTTGAGAGCTTGAATGCACCTCCAGACGCTGCCGCTCAGGCTTTTGACATATTTGCATTTTGGCAGAAATTTCCCAGTGTGGTAGCTGGGGTTTGGGCCCGGGGTGTGCAGAAGCGCAGTGCATTATGTAGGCAGACAGAGGCCACTGGTTGAGTTGGTCACAGTTGAGAGGTGAAAGCAGATGCACGGGAGGTCAAAACGCTTTTTATTTTGAGGCAGTGGAGTGTGGGGCTCTGCTGCATCCTTCTTTGTCTGTCTGGGATCATGTAACAACAGTCTCTGGCTTGTCAAACGACCCGGGTTGCACCCCCCCTTTCGGAAAAAAAAAAATTAAACAGCAACGCAAATCAGGGGGGAGAACTCGGCGAGGCAGAAAAACGTGTCAAAACATCAGAGCCAAAACACCTGATGGGGAATGACAGTGAATATGCATGAAGAGGAAGAAGGCTCCTGAGTTCCAGCAACAGCAGTGAACAGCAAAGCAGCAAGGTTCTTCAAATTCCTATTAGATGTCATTTACACCTGTCCCATTAGGTGTTGTTTGCACTTTTCCCATTAGATGTTACCCACGGAATTTTAGACCTGTTTTCCGGATGCCATCTGTCACTAGGTGGAGTGTCGACTCTGTCAGTCCTGTGGCAAAGGTCTCGAATTGTGGAGGATCTTCAGATCACACGTCCTTCCATGGATGAATAAAGGCATGGCATGGCATCTTCCATCAAAACGAGGTCGCTTGCGGTCCCCTCCTCCCTCTCCCTCACCCCTCACCCTGCATCTCTCTTTCCCTTGTGACCTTCAAGGTATTTTCTTCCTGTCCCAGTGATTAAGTGTCTGGAATGTCTACGATGATAGAAGCTGCCTAATGAATGATGGACTTCTGACTACTTTACCTCCGGGAGACACATTAAGTGCCAGGCAGTGCCCGATGCAAAGCCATGCCATAAGCCCGACTCTCTTGTCTCTCTGTAGTCTACACTTGATTAAGCTGAACTTAAGCCGATCTACCTTGATTATTCCCTTCTCTTTTGGCCTCTCTTTCTTGTGATCTCTCTCTCTTTCTCTGGATGTGTTTGCAACAATTCCCAGTGACCAAGTTTTGATGAGAGGTTACCAAACATCCTTTTGGACATCAGCCTAAAGCGAGAGATTAGTTATAACAGAGTATAATGTGAGACACCTGACTCTCTTGATCAAGCACTTCTGATAAGATTTTACATCACGGACATTCCCATACCTTCCGTTTTGCACCAGGAATTGTGCCCTGGTGTTCCCATCTTTTAATCCAACATAGCTATGTCAGAATGTCCCTGCACCTTTGTTTATGCTGCTGCCAGCATGACACTGGTTCCAATCTGCCAAAACAAGTTCCTGCATCTCACACATGCTGGCAACTAAAGTGATTCTGATTCAAATTCTGACTCTGATTCTGACCTGGAAGTTGCAGAGCTTCAGTCTCTGCGGGAAGGCAAACCCCCAACACAGGAAAAAAGGTTTGGTGTCTTGTGGTTCATTGGCACGTATGGTTCTAGAAAAGAAAAAATGATATTCTGCAGAAATGACGTTCCTCAATTTTCTGTAGATCGGACTTGCCTGGATTTGCTGCAAATCTTCCCAGCCTCTCTTTCCTGCCAAGCTGTCTCGTCGGAATGGGATTGCCCCGAGAGCATACTCATATGCTTTGCGCCGTGTTCACACAAACTCAGGTTTGATTCGCCTCCAGAACCTTGGTCACAAATAGCTCAGGTGCATTGACGCAGTGGCTTGCAGGTCTGAGGTACTGCCTAGACTGAATCCCTCCAAAGACATCAGTGAGTTTCAAGTTCAAGTGAGAGGAAGATTGGGGTAGCATTGAGCAGTTGTGTATTTTGTGTGTATGTACTTGTGGAAAGATGGGCTTTAGTGCTGAGAGATTTGGCGGATCAGCGTTGTTACTGGACCTTCATTGTTCACTCGGATTGTACTGCCCTCCATTCTGCAGACATCAAGGACATTCGCAGTTCTGGCAGTGCAGCCACTGGACACGGTTTATTCCTGCTACCACCGGGGGACTTCTTCATAAGGACACACACTCATGCACACAATGACATGATAAACTTTGGGACTTGCAGGGAGAAAAGATTTATATTCTGAGTGATTTAGCTGAAAAGACTTCAGCGGTTTGTTGTCTTGCATACAAATCGACTGTAGGTGGTTTATTAATGGCACTCGTCTTTCGTTCTACACAGAGTTTCTTCCAGACCTGCTGGATCTCCTGCTTGTCTGAGGGAGCTCCCGGTGGAGAAGGTGTCCTGATTGTTTGAGAAACCTGACAAGTGGAAAGCAGCTCTGAATTCAGTGCAAGCATAGCCATATCTCGTTGTGGAAGCTCAGGAGAGTCGAGTCATTTCCATTTCCTCTCCCGGCCCATCATCAGTGTCATATTTCATTGATATTGCTTTCATTTTTGTTCTGTCAGTGAAGAGACAGCCCCACTGTCGAGTGGATAAACAACTATATTTTACAGGTCTCTCCCGGCACAGGGCCATTCTCCTGTGTAAATGGCTCCTTGCTCCACACCTAGGACTACTCTCTCTCTCTCTCTCTCTCTCTCTCTCTCTCTCTCTCTCTCTCTCTCTCTCTCTCATGCTTTCTTCCTTCCATGACCTCTGTTGTTTGCTTTCTATGGCTCACTGTCTTCATATTTGAGTCTCTCTTGCTATATACCACTCAATGATCCTTCTTGTTCTCATTCTTGCTTGCTCTTTTGCTTTCTCTCTCCCTCTGGTTCTTCCCCTTTCACACTTTTCCTTTTCCACTCACGCAGTCCTTCCTTTCTGATTCTTTCTCTTTATCCTTGTAGTGAGTTCTCCCTCTCGCCATCCCTCTATCCACACCTAGGACTGCTCTCTCTCTCTCCCTCTCTCTCTCTCTCTCTCTCTCTCTCTCTCTCTCCCTCTCCCTCCCCTTCATTTCTCTCTCTCCTTTCCCCCCATCCTTATCTGTCACTCCCCCAGTGCAGTCTCTCTCTCTTTTCTCTCCCACTCTCCCAGACCTCCCTTCCTCTTTCTGTCCCTCTCACTCTCTCTCTCTCTTTATAGATCTTCTTAGTTTCTCTCAACCTTGATTTCTCTCCGAGAAGCACACCCACAAACTCCACCCTGAGCCTCCGCGTGAGCCGAGGGGGAGTTTCGCACTTTCAGGGTCTGACTGACATTTCTCACTGTCAAAACATGTTGGGAGCACTGTTCACATTCAGGACTGATGCGGCATTGATTTACTGCTCAAGGACTTTGCTTAGAAAACTTATGTTTTATCACATTCAACACTGGAGTTTTGTCAGCCTGCTTTATTTATTTAGAAAGTGGAAATTCTTGCTGGTGGCATCCTCAAAGCTGCGCTACATTTTCCTCTTTTAATGTGCAAATCAGTCTGTGCGTACCACACACACACACACACACAAGCACACACACACACTCGTGTCTGCTTCTGCCTGCTCACAAAGCCCTGTCGAGCTCTCTCCACCCTTGCTCTCCTCAGCTCTGCACTAGAACCCCTCTTTCTTTTATCTTTACTTACGGATTGCCCTCAGCCCTCTTGACCCGTATTCTCTCTGAATAGCTGTTCATTTAGCCTGGCTGTTCATTTAGCCTGGTGCAGCGACGGCTCTGGAGCGTCTGCTGCCTCCTGAATGAGCTCATCAGATGGAGAGGCAACCGACGCTGGTGAGTCACTCGGCACGGTGTCAAGGCTACGAAGTCGCACAGCTTATTAAAGGGCCTGATGTGGAGGCCTTTACTGATGAGCCTAACCCCACAAATTAGCCCTCTCTTGTGCCAGAAGACCCGCGTAATATTCCGTACATGGAACGAGACAGGGAGATGGGGATTACAGCATGGAACAGACAAGGAGCGCTAAGAGAACTGATGGCATCCAGGCTGCTCAATAGTTGTTCAATTAAGCAGATGCAGAAACAGAATCACTTGCCAAGTAAATCGTCTTTCATAAGGAACTGGTTGTGAGGAAAGTGGTGCCTACGTTACTTTGTCATTCATTTTTTATTTGATCTTCCAGTTGAGAGAGCCGGCAAGAGCAAATGATTCATTTTAGAAGACATATTAGAGGAGATTTGATATGCCCTGTGACTGGTGCCCTGTGATTCTGGGTAGACATGGGTTCCACTGTGACCCTGACCAGTGACATAGAAGTTTAAAACATGATCCAGAGATACAGAGAATGTAAGACTCCTACCACATAAGATCTGGCAGATTTGCCCCAGCAGATAAACCACACTTCAAGACTGCATCTTTGAGGAGGAAATCAAGCTCCACTTTCATTTCAGATCTGAAAACACCCACAGATGTTGGTGTTTATCCTTTCAATGTGAGAAGACGACTCTCCACTGTGGATCTGAAAGGATTTGGAGAAGATCAAGAAGCTCTTACTGAAAAAAAGCAAACAGACACAAGATGAAATTATGAAATGAAATCAAGCAAAGCTGGTAGTGGATGGATTGACCTCCCCAGAGTCCAGACCCCTGAGATGACTAGAACATTACTGATTAGGTTTGAGCCCTGAATTCAGTACTTTTAAGGGTAACAGCCCTTAAATCAGTACCAAATTTTGCTTGAAGCCTGACAGTCAGGGAAGAGGTGAGCTAAAGAATGATCTCCTGTGTGGTTAGATCATGACACAGGCAGCACTCTGCTATATTTGTAACATGAAATGCAAAGCTGACAACATTTCTAACCTGAGCAAACCCCTGGTCCAACATGCTCGTAGACATCCATACTGACCACATGTTTTCTGTTGGGAGCGGAATACAATATGGCAGTCCGCTCGTCAGCCATATGTGATGTCAGGTGTGATGTCCCATAATGGCCCAGAACCCTTCCTATTGTTTCACAGCAGACACAACACAGATGAAAGCAGTTGTTGTTTGCTTCACATTGAAATTTAAGCGACAGAAGTCTTCATTGTTAGTGTGTTGCTTGAATCGATGATGTGAAAGACTACACCACATTATTCTAACTTTAGTTAATCTGTGGCTCACTTCTGCTCTGAACCATAGGTGGGGGATCTGTATGGATCATGGAGCAAGTTCGATCTATTACATCTCAAGTCACCACTGATTTCTCATTCACCAAAATGTCAAAATAAATTCAATTAAAAAGGTTTTTATAAATAAATAGTTTACCAGTTTACCACAGAATGTAGCTACTTTCGTCAATATCATTTACTTCCATTGTTTCTAAAATGTTTGGACAAGTTTTCAAATTCAATATTATTTCATTTTTTTTCAACAGTTAGTTCCAGCCACATAAGCTGTTTGGTTGAGAACTGTTCAAGCTGTGCTGTTTTCTTGCCCCAACTTCACGTTTTTTCCTAAATATTGTATCACACCGTGGAATGGCATTGTGTGTGTGTGTGTGTGTGTAAGGAGCTGGAGAAGGAGCTGCTGGCTGTGCAGTGAGTGAGTGGAGTTGCTTACTGTGACAGAGCAAAAAGCTGCTAGTTAGGAAATAATAACATAGAAACATATGAAATACAACATTCACACCTCAGTTCATTATTTTCTTACTTTATTTTTTCCCTTTTGTATACAAACAATCGAACACTTGAGTTGAGGGTGATATCATGAATAAATCCGACACTGCTTCATCACACTCATGCTGTTATTTCACGATCGCATACTCCCTCTCATGTTCTATTGCTTTAAGATCACCCTGGTGGCAGACTGGAGGTTGTAGGAATGGTGTTGGTAGGGTAGAAGGAGGTAGAGACCAGTTGTATGTTGTATGGTGTGTAAAATGTTCTACATAAATGACTGTTGTGAACAGTATTCATCTCTAACAGCAGTGAGTCCATAAAAAGATCTTGTGAGTACATATGTGTGGAATTAGAACCTGGTTCTACTGATTTGTTCTACATAGAGGCAGGTTCCAGAGGGTAATAATCTCTACGATAGAGTGTAAAAGCCCTGAGTTGATCTTCCATTCACAGTTCCTGGTACGAGCCTTTATACAGGTCTTGGATGGACATCATCTTACCTACAATGATCTTTTAGATGACAACATGCTCTGCAGTTTGGCCTTGGTTTCAGCACCAAACCAGACAAACCAAGGAAGACAAAGTCAGCTTCAGGAAGCCAAAAATTCAAAAGTATTATTCTCTGTTGGTGGTGTGTTTGTGCACTGGCAGCAGCAGAGTGTGCTGGAGTGTGTGGAGCTGCGCTTGCTCTATTGGTTGAGTAAACTGCAAGGAGATGCCGGAGCAGATGATTGACGTACAGCACCCAGGTCTCTCCTCTGAGGTTAACACTCGAGACCACACCAGGAAGGGGTGGTGGAGTGTGTGTGTGTGTGTGTGTGTGTGTGTGTGTGTGTAAGGGGTGAGTGATGTAAAAGAGCATGTGGAAATTGCCTAGTTGTCAGCTCTCCTGGTTTCCTGTTTCCTTTTTTCCCTCGTTCTATCCACCTGCTCCTTTTCAGAATATCTGTGCATCAGCACCTTCCTGAAGGTGGAGGATCTAATCAGGGTCGTATCAGCCCTTTCTGTGGCGGCAGGCTTCATTTCACCCGCGCCTGTCAAGTGGTCTTTATCAGAGGACAGAGTGACTTTGAAATCCTACTAACGACCCTAGTTATTCCATGACAGTTTTCTCTTCAAACTGACGGCGAATAAGGAGAGCCTGACGAGAACATCGGGGGAAGAGTGAGTGTTTTACTCCTGTCATCAGTAATTGCTGATTCGGTCGGTATTGAGGTTATATCTGTGCAGACGGACAGTGTGCAGGGGCTGTCACTTGAGCCTGGTTCATGTCAGAGTTGGACCAGTAGTTCCTTAGTGTGGTGAAGAATCCACTGATTAAAAGCACGAAGGTCCAGATCCTGAATCAGGGCAGATTTTAATGGATTGGGTAGCGGCTATATTAAGCCCCGTCCAGTTGATTCTGTATCACCGTGGTAGAATTGCATTGTCCATAACCCTCGGCTGTGACACTTGTTTTGAGAACCCAACAGAGTGGTTTAAATGTTAACATGCAAAATATGCATCTGCATTGGGCTTTTTGTGTAAACACTGGCATTTATGGGGAGTGGCATGCCACCGAAACCATGCTGACATGTAAAAATTAATTTGGTGTGAGTCAGGGTTTTCTTAACTGGCTGCATATTTACCCACTGCTTCTGAATCCAGCACGCACCAGCATTTTAAAACGAGGGAGAATTAGCTACTGAGCCTACTGTTCGCGAATGTTGGACAAAAGTGTTGAAACACCTGCTCATTCGCTGCTATCTCAGAGTGCATCCTTCCTTTGGAGGTAACTGCCTGTACTGTCCAGGAAAGAGACTCTATTAGATTTAGGAGCATTGCTTTGTTGGAGCAAGGGTCTGATTGCATTCAGTGACAAGAGCTTTAGTGAAGCTCAGGATGTTGGATGACCACCACCCCACCTCATCCCCAAAGTACTCAATACCCCTCTATACCTGGCATTAGTCATGGTGCCAATAGGTTTATTTTTCTCTGCTCTAGACAGTCCTGTTCTATTGGCACATCATCTCTACAGGGAATAGACGAGCTGTGTAGAGCACCGCGGTCACCAATGGCTGTAAGTCAGTGTAGCTGAATGCACTCATTAGAAGGGGTGTCCACAAACATTTGGACATATAATGTGTTTACAAGGCTATAACTGTCACATTTGATATTACTTCGCATAAGTAATCAATAACACTATCCATTATGTATTTGTCAAAAATAAGGGTCAGCCGTCTGTAACTGGTAGCACAAAGTATATTAGGGCTGTCACTCAAAAGCACGTATGTCCAAAGCAGAGACTTGTGAATGGAGGTCAATGTAAAAAGATTTGAAGAAGTAATTCTACAATAACTCACCTCATTTACAATGTAATTCAGGTGAAAATAGCCATTTTCAATTTTAAATTTTGCCGAATTGATGAAAGAAAACAGAAAACGTGGCTCGGTGTGTGTTAGTGCTCAACGTTAAGGCAGTCAAATTGAATCAAAGGGCAGCAAAACTGGATCGGTACAAAAGAAAGTGAGGAACTGCCGCTATTGACTGATGATGCCATTAATGATTATTTTATAATCAATGAATCTTTAAACTATTTGATTACTCAACTTATTGAACCCTTATACCTCCTGCAGTTCATTTACATTTCACCCCAATCATTCAACAGCAAAATCCCAGATGGTACCATCAGCCCTGCGGCCGTCCTAAAAGTCCACACTCGATTTCCAGACCTATAGGTCAAGAAACCTTGAAGGCACTTGGTTTAAAAGTTACATTGATTCTCTATTGAGATGCAGTTGATGTTACTCATAATGCTGCTCAAATAAACACCATTTTACTGAAACATGAATGACATCGTCCTTATTAACCCCACAACACACTGATATTAAGGGTGGAGCTGCCGTTTAAAAGTGTCTGAATACTTTCGGGACATTATGGAGGGAATTGTGTTTTGTTTTATTGCATCAGTTAAACGTGTTCATAAATTGAATTCAGCTGTTTTTGGGGCTTCATTTGCAGAGTGTAGATGTGGAGAGGAGTGTCATACATGTAGATGTTCTTCTCCTGAGAGATCCTCAGAGATCCTGTAACAGGTCTAATACAGACCAGGTCCTCAACATCAACGTACTGTTATAGACCTGCTGTTGAATCCAGTCTGGAACTGGATCTTAACTGGATTAAGTTGAGGTTAAGGAGCCAGGATCAGAGTTAGGATTAGGTTTAGGGTTAAGGATTAAGGTGAAGATTAGGTCTAGGGTTAGGATTAGGGTGAATATTAGGTTTAGGGTTAAGATTAGGGTGAGCATTAGGTTTAGTGTTAGGTTCAGGGTGAGAATTAGGTTCAGGGTGAGAATTAGGTTCAGGGTGAGAATTAGGTTTAGGGTTAGGATTAGGGTGAGTATCAGGTTCAGGGTTGAGGTTAGGATGAGAATTATATTTAGGATTAGGATTAGGGTGAAGATTAGGTTCAGGGTGAGAATTAGGTTTAGGGTTAGGATTAGGGTGAGAATTAGGTCTAGGGTTAGGATTAGGGTGAGAATTAGGTCTAGGGTGAGTATCAGGTTTAGGGTTAGGATTAGGGTGAGTATCAGGTTTAGGATTAGGATTAGGGTGAGAATTAGGTCTAGGGTTAGGATTAGGGTGAGAATTAGGTTTAGGGTTAGGATTAGGGTGAGAATTAGATTTAGGGTTAGGATTAGGGTGAAGATTAGGTTTAGGGTTAGGATTAGGGTGAGAATTAGGTCTAGGGTTTGGTGTAGTATGAGAATTAGGTTTAGGGTTTGGTGTAGTATGAGAATTAGGTATAGAGTTGCCAAGTTTTAGAAAGATTGGTGAAACACGGTTGACGCATCAACTTGTTTTTGTGATCGGCTAACCATCGCAGTCATCGTCCTAACCACACTGCAGCTGTGTTTGGATAAACCACAGCATGTAAGACTGTCATTATAAGCACTTTTAAGTTGTTACCCCCCGACAATGTGTCTCTGTGAACCCAGTAAACAAAATCGGTCATCAGGTAAGGCCGAGATGGGCGCTCCTGCAGAATCAGAGCTATGCCACTCCCCCTGTTGCCATGGCTTTATCAACAAGAGCAAACTTTGGGCTTGCGGCCGTCCGCCTACCCCAGTGTTTGCAGAAGATAAGTGAAAAGGACCAGAGGAGTGCAGGAATCTGAGTGGATGGCTGCACAGCACAGAGCGAGTAATAGAGAGGAGACAGACCTCTGGCCGGCCACGCACTGTTTGGAATGTGGAATTGTTCCCGCTCTCCAAACACACATCTCTGCCAGGCTTCGACGTGAAAGCGCTCCCTTGTGCTTTGTATTATTTTAACTCAATTATCAGAAGAAAACGGCACGGCTGCAGCCAGTGGGCCGCTTTGTCCCCTCCGCCGCTCATATTTTTCCAGGCCCGAAACAAATTCAATTGGAAATGTAATTTTGTTTGCGAGGGAACTGATTAGTGGAGCAGCATTTCACTGGGGACAGTTTACGGCACAGTAATGGAATGACACGAATAAATTGTCATCTGACACAAAGATTAAGTACAGCGGAGGGCAGTAAACATCAGTGTCACATTTCTGCTCCACGAAGGGTCAGCTGTCACCGCTAGCCTTTGCAGTGGACCCAGGCTGTAGGCTCTGTGGTAAAGAGGGTTCGGGGAGAGCGTGCCTTTTTGTACCTCAAGGTTACAGAGGGCAGTTAGGGCTGCTGACTGTCCTCAGCCGGGGCTGTTTGCAACAGCAGCATTCATTTTTGGAGTGTTGGGTTGCAGTTTTTGTGTGTGTGTGTGTGTGTGTGTGTGTGTGTTAAATTAGCTGCAGTTCTAATTGGCCGTGTCAGCGGTGAGTTGGGCGAGAGTGCTGTGATAACTCAATGCACTCTCTCTCCGCATCCTGCTGACTCCAGCACCAAACACAGTGTGTTTTCTTGCACACACACCACTCTCGTGCCTTCCATCTTTGGACAAGTCTAAAAAAAATTGAGAAAGAAACATATGCTGTGTCCTAGCCGCTGCTCTCCCTCCATCCCTCCATCTCCCTTCATCTCACTGTTGCTTTAGGAGTGAGGCTGCTATGATGAAAAGGTCTTGGGATGGAAACGTGAGGCAGAGAAGCTAAGTGGGACCAGTGTGCTGGTCTTTAATTGGAGGTGGACATGGATGTGGTGATATGGCTTGTTGAAGGTTGGTTGGTTAGTCGTGTATGTGTGTGTGTGTGTGTGTGTGTGTGTGTGTGTGTGTGTGTGTGTGTGTGTGTTGACATCTTTTGCCTTTATTTGCCTGGCATGCGGTCAGGCTGCAGCTGTGTCGAACAGAGCTGAAGTGTGTGTGCACACACACCTGCTCGCTCCTCTCCTAGTAATCAGAGCAGATTACAGTCTGCAATTAGCCTCCCAACAGCTCGTCTCAGTGAGCCAAGCTCAAAGCTCGCATCCCCTCAAAAATCAGCCCTTAGTTGGCCGGGAAAACAGCTGCCAACTGCAGACCATCCCAGACCAGACTTCAGCTGGGAGAGCATTGAGGACATAGATAATCCAAAACAAGTCCAAGACTACGATTCGTTCAGACCAAATCTGATTCCCGATCGATTATGAGCTTGTTTCTGAGATGGGCTCATTATCATTGGTTTATTTTCACACTGATGAATTCCATTTGTACCACGGACTGTGCAGTTTTCAACATTTGGACATGCTTTTTTAATGCTTTTCATTATTTTCTTTGGATGCAAACATTCAAACATATTCAAAGAGAGCTTTCTGGAATCATGACATTTCACTGCGCAGGAACCCTTGCAAACAACAACTGCGTTCCCTTGGTTTGGCTTCCTGTAGCTGCCCGTATCAGATTCAAAACCTTGATGCTGGCCTACAAAGCCAAAAATGAGCAGCACCTCCGTACATGATGGCAATGGTCAAAACTCCAGCTGTACCAAGAGCCCTTCGAGCATCAAGTACCCACCATCCCTCAAATTACAAGGAAAACATGCATCCGGACTCTTTCCTGTTCTGGCACCAAAGTGGTGGAACAAACTACCCCTGGGGGTCCGAACAGCTGAGTCCCTCGCTGTCTTCAAATGCAGACTGAAGACCCATCTGTTTCAGAAGAACTAAGATTCATACCGAATCTTGTTGGTCAAAACAATCAGAAAATTGTTTTCAACAGCATCTAAGCGTGAGGAAGCTTTAGATTCTAGCCTCGTCTACTAGCTAAGGATATCTAAGTGAACAGCAAAGCTCTTTTGTAAGTCGCTCTGGATAAGAGCGTCTGCGACATGCCGTGAATGTAAATGTAAATGTAAGAGCTGTTTTGTGGAGAACGTTTTAACCGTGCAGATGATATGTTGAAGCAGTCACAAGACACCAATCATGCAGCCCCACACTTGGAGCCAGGAACAGATAGGTTCCATACTTGCAGCAGACCAAAGACATTTGATTTTAGGGTTTCTGGATTGCTCCAAGGCTCAAAAACACATTTTGCACTTGACCAAGTGTTGCAAACTGTCAGAGCAAGCACTGCAAGATCAAAAACATGGTTCTACAGAATTTGGCAGGATCCTGTCTTATTTAAACCTTAGACATTAATTTGGTTCATTCTTGATTGTTGAAGTGAGTGCTATCACCATGGCGAGATCCAAAGAGCTCTCTGAGGCCTTCAGAAAGATGGCTGTAGATGCAGATGAACCTGGCCAATGATTTACAAAGTACATTTATAATAATCCACAACATTCAAAACAACAGTCAGCATGGGCTGGTCAGGCTGTCCTGGCAAGTTCAGCCCAGAAGCTGACCACAAGATGAATTTCCAACCCTCGCCACAGTTGATGTCAAAGACCTTTCTGTCTTGAATCCCTCCCCAGGGACTTTTTCTTCAATGTCCAGAGTGTGATTCATGTCTGCATGTGTGTGAGTATGCATGAAAGATGAAGTCCACATCAGCTTCAGGCTCATTAAACTGTCCAGATCAAATAAAAGTAGCTGCTGATGATTAACACTCTCCAGCTGAAGTTCTTTGCCATCAGCTGGAGACCCCAAGCTTCGCTGTTGCTAGGTAACTATGTCAGAGGAGGACTGTAGGACTGTGTAACAGTGAATTCCCCTTAATGATGGAAAACATAAACGTATTAAAATGCCTTTAAGGGAGAACATCTCAGACAATGATCTGTTCCCAACTCTGAGCTTTTGTGTGTATGTGAAGTGGAATAAGTCCATTCAGTGGAGGCCTTCAGAACTGGATATTGTGTCCTTCCTTTGAATCCACGCTGCTGTGGGTTTGAAGTGTGGGGCAGAGAGAATGACCCACACCTCCCCCCTTCTTCACCTTACCTTTCTCTCTGGACCTCAAGGTCTTCATGAAGGACTTTGCCAGCCAGGAATAGATCTGCTGCATCATGAAGCAGATGTTTATAAAATGTCAACATCAAGCTAAGTTTTTGTTCCAGAAATGTATGTCCAAGACAAGAACCCTTCAAAAACCCCCTACACCAAGCAGAGCTTTTTCCTAGAACCACACGTCCAAACCAAGAACCATTAGAAACATATACACTGAGTATAGTATAGTTCCATTTAGGGTTTCTAAATGGTTAAGAACAAACACCAAGCAATGCATTTTTCTAGGACTGTTTGTCCAAGTCAGGGTCCATTTAGAAACCCCTACACCAAGCAAACTGAACTAAGAACCCTTCAGAAACCCCAGAGGTGCCTCCTGCAAAGTTTGGTAACTGCCTACTCAAACCCACCTAATTCATCTCCTGAGTTAGTTACTGAACAAAGTGGATGTGTAGGATAGGGTAACTAACAAACCTCTGGATAACAGCCCCCCAGGACTGCAGTTGTGCACCCCTGCTCTACACCAAGCAAAGGACTTTCCTAGAATCGTATGTCCAAGCCAAGAACTGGACAAGTGTGCACTTCACAACCTACTTTCTCCTACTACCTTCTTCAGCAAAGCTTTTGGGAAACGTACCCCAGATTAATAATCACACTGCTCTCCACTCGCTAACACTTACCTCTTATCGCGTCCCTTTGAAATTTGCTGTGTTCTATGTTACAGTGAGATCCGTCCCCCTTTCCTCTGTTCTTCTGTTGAGTCTACAGATGTCCAGAAGCAGGCGAGCGCCACAGACGGCCTGCTTACATTCCAGACGCTGAAACACTTGCGCATGTTGTCATGTTCGGGGAACTGTTGTTTTCCCAGTTATTAGCAGAGTGCAGTGGCATTTTCACCGAGGGTAGATTGGAGCTTCTGCCTACCCTGACATGGCATTTGCATGCAATTTGCATGTGAAAACTGTTGACACAAGTATTTACAGTTTAATTGTGTTCACCTTTGCGCCACGTGCTATTCAGTTCCAGAATAACTCATTTGCAGCCATTTAACCTTAACTGCAAATCAAAAGCAATGAATAACATTTTAATTATGCTGCTCCAACATCGCCAGCATGTGAGTAGTGTGTGCACACATATGTTTGTGTGTGTGTGTGTGTGTGTGTGCGCATATTTGTGTGATTTGATCTCCTAAATGGTGGGATACAGTGAGCAGCTGTTTAGCGCTCCTCATTAAGTGGTGCATCCCCCAGCTGCTGAACAGCACAAGCGTAGAGCCACGGATTCACATTCAGATCCTCTATCGTTTATTATCTGACCATAGTTCTGACATCAATACACTCTCACCTGCTGCCTTACCAGAAATGACATCTCAATCACTTCGGCTTTACACCGTAACGCGCGCTCTATTATCTCGGCCGTATGAATGGTGATGGGAGTGGTTTGAAAGGTGAGCCGGATGAACGAGTGGAAGTAGTTAATGACATTTCCCACGTCCACAGAGAAGATTTTCTTCTGCTGTGTGGTGGACAATGAAGCTGCCGGGCTTTGTGTGTGCAGGGGTTGGGCAGGATAGCAGTAATCTGAAACACTGGACGATCTAAATAGATAGATAGATCGACAGACATGCAGAGAGGCTGACACATAGAATACCGCTCTGTAGAATACCTAGAACCTATGTTCGTGAAACTAGCACCATGCCTACTCTCAGGGGTGGCATTTAGGGGTATGAGGCCCTCCAGCATTGAGCTGTGAAGCAGTGGAACTGTGTTCTCTGGAAAGATGCTTCTCCATGTGGTTCTTTTGGGATAAATTGAGGAACGAGTTGGGATGGTGACCTTGACCTCACTAATATTCTTGTTGCTGAATGCAATCAAATCCTCACAGCAATGCTAGGAGAAGTAGTAGATACATTTGTTAAAGGTTAATCTTAACAGTGGGCAGCCCTATCCACAGCACCCAGGGGGCAGTTGGGGAGTTTAGTGCCCTAGTCGTGCCCTGCCAGTGCAGGGATTCGAACCTTCCAGTCACGAGGCTGGTTCTCAAACCACCAGGCCATGGCTGTCCCATGGCTGTCACGCAATTACTTGTAAGTTGTTTCAGTAGAAGTCATTGTAGGAATTGTATTTCAAGTCGTTTTGGAGCATTTCTATTGGTCCATTTACCATGACATTAAAGAACAGCTGCCTGATTCACGTTATGTCTGCAGAGCTCTGCTGTCTGCTGCTAAAACTGTAGATTTCTGCAATCCCATGGGACTTCACAATTTGACATCACAGTCATTTTCAGCAGAAACATATAGAAATTAAACAGCATTAATTTAATAATCATTTATTCATCTTTTCTGCATTTTTATTGATAGTATTCGAGTAAAGAGAGCAGCCCAGTTCCATAGGCTGCACCTTCTGGTTAATGCAGCTTATTGCATCTTTTGTTTACAGAGGCTATTTACTTTTTACTACAGTATGTTGTCGTCAGCATATTGTTTCCAAAATAAATAATGAGTAAATAGTAAAAAAGGATTAATGATATTTAATTTTTTTGCTTTTGTGTTGATTTAAAACTTTGTCTAAAAGTCTGCTTAATAACATCATTATTATGGCCTGATATAGTGGTCCACTGGCTATACCTGGGGGAAGTCTGGGGGACTGCGGGTGGGAAGAGGCCAAAATGTATATGTTGCGAGTGGGAGCCGGACAAATTCTAATGAATACTAGCAGGAATGGACAGGAGTTTAGAAGTTAGTAGAGAGAGCAGTTTGAATGGCAAACTGAGATGCAGTTTATGTGCAGTCTATTATTGTTATTAATAATTTGATATCAATAGTGTGTGTGTGTGTGTGTGTGTGTGTGTGTGTGTGTGTGTGTGTGTGTGTGTGTGTGTGTGTGTGTGATTAGCAGTGGAAAGTGGGGCTTGCTGTGTGCTCTGTGGTAGATACAGTGTGATGGGGGGTGGCATTATCAGTGGTGCGTGAATGAGCGCTGCTGATCCAGCCACACTGATTAAAGATTAAGACTCTACTTTACAACCTCATCTAGCAGGATTTCTCCCTCTGCGCTCAGCTTCATACGTCACGCTCCACAAGCACAGGAACTCTAGCTTTCACTCAGCGAAGGCCATAGATGCTCCCCCGTCTCTCTCTATCTTTCTCTCTCTCTCTCTCTCTCTCTCTCTCTCTCTCTCTCTCTCTCTCTCTCTCTGTCCCTCCCTCAGAACCTCCTGGCCACCATGTTCCAGTCTCAGGCCGCTGCTCTGTGCGATAGCATCAATCTCCACTGTGGGAGGCTTATCACTGAGCCAGTGCAGCTATTGTGTTTATAGCCATGCTTTGGATCAGTAAGACTGCTCTTATATATATATATATATATATATATATATATATATATATATATATATATATATATATATATATAAATATATATACATACATACACACATACATACATACATATACATACATATTCAGGCAGGCTCGTAAAGGAACCCAGCACACTTCCCTTTATTGACTCCGAAAGACGGCATCTAAGACGTAGATCAAAGAGCAGGAAACTGGCATTAATGCTTCTGCTCCCAGATGGCTGTTGTTACTTTTAAATTTGATTTTCGTATGTGCGCACAATCCTCTTCTCAAGCTAAGGCTGCGGAAAGACAAATCTTTCCTTTTTTGTTGTTTTTAGATGTGAAGCACCTCGTCGACCTGGCTCATAACTCATTCACTCACATTCAGCAAGCTGGAGATTCTTTACAAGGGTACGATATAGCCCACCAATTATGTGGGTTTTTGTAGTTTGACATATTTATTCCCCACAAGATTAGAAAAGTATTCATAAGAGAGAGTCACAGATACCCTATATTGGCATTTGGCTGACACTTTTATCCAGAGGTGGATATATGACAGAAGTGGGCCAGAGGGGTGTTAGGAGTCTTGCCCAAGGACTCTTATTGGTGTAGAAGAGCATGGTTGCCCAGACTGGGAATCGAACCCCAGACTCCCACATGGTGTGGTAGCTCACTGGTGGTGTTATGTGTTGCACCAATTTCAGGCTACTGAAATTTGTCTTAATTTAAGATATAAAAATGAAGAGAATTTAAATATGTATGAGTTTGACCAATGATTTTTTGATGAGTTATTGATAATGATTAGATTGACAAGGATATTGATAATAATATATTATTCACAATACTTGTAGGCCAAATAAATAATAAAAAAAAACAACATAAATGTCCTTATATTTGTTATTGATTCATGTATCAGTCTTATCCCTTCTCAGTACTTTTATTCTGAAATTTGAACACTATGTCAGCAAAGAGAAAGTTAAGATAAAGATCCAGACCACATTTCAACCTGTGGGCCACAGTGGCACTGCTAGCGGGCCTGGGGCCAACAATTACTTCCTATTTCCCTATTTTGCAAAGTAAAAGTCCTTCCAATGTGTACAGATATTTCAACAAATGTAATTCAAGATGTGACAGATATTTTGTAAATAACAGGTCAATGTCTCTGCAATTGATTAAGCTACATATAAACCAAAATGAAAGAAATACAGCAGTAAGTACCTGGACCATCGTGTGCACCAGCAGAAAATGAGCAGCGACTGCAGTGTAAGCCCAGTAAATGTCAATGGAAAGTCAGAATGCAAATAACTGTAATAAGAGAGGATTATCAGAAGATTAATAACAAACTGAGCAACAGAAATCAATAAACAGTTTCAGACGTACAATAATAATAGTTATATTACAGATCATAGAGTATATGTGTGCTAAAAGGTGCCCTGCCGATTCTATCTCTGGGGTTGGCCTGCCTTGCTCTCTCTCTCTCTCTCTCTCTCTCTCTCTCTCTCTCTCTCTCTCTCTCTCTCTCTCTTCAGTAATGAGTGCTCCTCCTGCAGCCTCCCAAAGGCAGTCAGACTGGAACAGTTGTAATCTTCAGTGCGCTGGAGACTCCAGCCCCGCCCGTGTGGAACACTATTTAATTGCATTGTTAAGTGTTATTGTACATGCAGGCATCTCGAGTGCTGTTTACTAATGAAACGCGTCGCACACCGAGACAGTTTTTGCCTATTAGACATAAAGCAGAGGTCCCATGCTTCCAAGTAGATGTGAAAAAAGGAAACAGAAACAGAAGACAGGAGTTGAAAACAAGTGCTCTCTTTTAATGTTTGGCGTTTTAAGGAAGCATGTTATTGTAAAGGAGACGTTTGAGTGTGAGGAACCTCAAAGTGTAAAAGACCTCCATATGGTCCAAAGGTGTCCAACCTTGCTCCTGGAAAGCTACCTTCTCCCATACTTTGGAGCCAGCTTCTCCCTCTCCTAATCCAATTACGCACCCACTTTACAAGTCATTGATTGGCTTGGGGGGTGTTAGATTGGGATTGGAGGGTTGAAGAATGTGGGATGGTAGCTGATTTTTGAGAGCATACCAAAAACTGAATGAAGGTTGAGGCTGAGCTTTCTAATCCTGCCTCCAGTGCTCAGCAAGTCCAGCCTGGTCTGGAACTACACCCCGCTTCAGGTGAATGAAATGAGTTGGGAACAGTGTCTTAATTTTCATTAAGTGCCCTTTCCCCTCGAGGCCGTGCAACTATGGATTCAGCTCCTAACTGGGTTTCCCCTGCCACTGATACACAGCCAAATTCAATTTGGTGTCTCCTGGGTGCTCTCCCCAGGCCCTGACCTGATGCACACGACAGAAGGATCTTGTTCAATCATGCAGCCTCCATGAGCTGGGATTACTTCTATGTAGCTCTTAGAAGTTGAGAGTTATTACTTTTGCTTTCCTGCCCTGTACCAATGTAATTACATGAGTACAAAGTAGGTTACTGAACTACACAGGATTTGCTTTCTGCTTACGTGAGATTGAGTCTACATCTCTAACTCTTTCATGGTGTACTTAAGGTTTCCTGCATATTTCAATGACACTTTATTTGAAGGGTGTCTCCATAGAGACATAGCTTCACATGCGTAAGCAGTAAATAATGCATTTATACATTTTGAATACTTTGACAATAGCTGCGTCCCAAAGCCCTGACTGGAGCACGTTGCTCTATAGTAGGGGTCGTCCATGTGTTTCTCTGCATACTTTACTATCCTCCTTTCACCCTGCTCTTCAATGGTCAGGACCCCACAGGACCACCGCAGAGCATCTATGATGTGGGTGGTGGGTCATTCTCAGCACTGCAGTCACACTGACATGGTGGTGGCATGTTAGTGTGGGTTGCGCTGGTATGAGTGGCTCAAACACAGCAGTGTCCACTCACTGTCCACTCTATTAGACACTCCTACCTTGATTGCTTGGTTGCTCCACCTTGATGTAGCTCATCTGTCTGTGCACGGTTTGTGTTGGTCATCCTCTAATGTAGTCCTTCATTAGTGGTCACAGGACGCTGCCTACAGGACACGGTTGGCTGGATAATACCGGTTGGTGGACTGTTCTCAGCCCAGCCGTGCTG
The DNA here is from genome assembly GCA_034509495.1 of Acestrorhynchus altus. Taxonomy (NCBI): domain Eukaryota; kingdom Metazoa; phylum Chordata; class Actinopteri; order Characiformes; family Acestrorhynchidae; genus Acestrorhynchus; species Acestrorhynchus altus. The sequence goes on along the minus strand of CM067513.1, from coordinate 30,476,371 downwards.
GGAATGACCCACCTCTACGCATAATTCTTGCTGTGTGGTGGTCCTGTGGGGTCCTGAGGTGGTCATTATGTTATGGCTCATCGGTGTATGCGTCTTTGTGTGTGTGTGTTCATACATGTGGTATTATGTACTGTAAGTTGAAAACCAGTCGTTTGTCCGCTCTCGGCAGCACCTCTGTAACTGGGATTACATTTGTTTCCTCTGTCATGCATGGCTGGCTGGCTGTATTAGCCGGGGTGGTAGCCGCGCAGTGGCATTCATGGGGAGAAGGCCAGTTTCTAGTCGAAAGATAAAGCTGTTGGATTTCACATCACACTATGCTCACTGACCTTCAGTGAAATGTTATACCTCAGCCTGGCCCGGCTGCTGGGGCCTGTCTCAATCTCCGACTCAGAGAGCTGCTTTACAACAAAGATATAAACCTACAGGACCGGAATTGTTAGAGAATTGGAATGTAATGTCAAGCTGTGTGTGTGTGTGTGTGTGTGTGTGTGCATGCGTGTGCGAGCATGTGTGTTGGTAATGTGTGTGTGTTGGTGGGTGCACTGTGGCCGCATCTCAGCATCGTTTGAACTACCTGTAGCTGCTTAAACTGCATAACTGATGCGAAACACCACCTTTAGACTTCGAACCCAAGATCCGCACCACATGCTTTTTTGTAGGCTTCATAACTCAGGATCAGAGTAACCTACAGACATGACACGAGTAATCCATGAAAACAGCTCAAATTCCCTCATTTCCCACTGGATTACATCCCAGTTTATATGCCAAAGGAGCTTCCAGTGCATGTTTACTGCCCTGTCCATGTGTACATGATCAACCTGCATACAGACTCTGACTGATCAGTGGGGGGGTGGGGCTAATGACCTCAGTGACCAAGATATTGTATTATAGAGGGAAATGAGAACGGAGGGGCTGTTTGCTCTCTTTCTTTGCTCACACAGCGTTCAAATTTCAGAATAAAAGTCCTGAGCAGGGATAATACTGATACATAATTAACAATTATATAATACATATAATGAAAATAACAACAGTATGTGTAACTGTCTATTTGCTATTTTGGGGGAAATAAAAAATATCCCTCAAAATTAGCCTATAGTACTAAAGGTTCATTAACACTTTATTTGAAGGCTATAAACCTATAGATTTTTATAAAAACACAAATAATAACACAACATATCTAATACACCTCAACAGTTTATGCAATTAAATGTATGATGCATTCATTTACATAAATAAACAAGACTGTATTTACAGTGAAATTAAAGATAATAGCACTTCTGTCCGTAGTCAAACAGGTGTCCATAATAGGGCATACACAATATGTCCAAATATTTGTGGACACCCCCTCTAATGAATGCTTTCAGCTATTTAAGTTGCACTTCTTGCTGACACGGATGTGCACATGCACACACAGCTTGTCTAGTCTCTGTAGAGAAGTACTGCCAATAGAATAGGACTGTTGAGCAGACAGATATGAACTTATTGGCACCATGCCTAATGCCAGGCATGCGTTAGAAGGGTCAGGTTCCCAGGCTTGAGCTTGAGAGATCTGTGTTCTCTGGAATAATGGTATGACATATATATATATATATATATATATATATCCGTCCAAAGCTATCAACACATCAACAGCCAATCTTGTTTTCATCACACTAAGCTTAAGCCCTGACAGTCAAACTGCTCTGTTTACATGGTGGCATCTTACTTACACTTGCAGGCCTTGACTAATATTGAACCATTGGTGTGAATGTACATGTATTTACTGTCTCACATGGATTGCGCCCTAAGGGCCAATTGAGGAGACAGAAGAGGTAAAGGTTAGTCATATTTGATCGGCAGGGTAATAAAGACATGGCATGCGCTGTAAAGCTCATTATACACAACGCACCGACCCTATCAGCGTCCTTCAGTCCAAGGTCTTCCCTTTAATTTGCTTCTTATATACAAAAGCCTTTATTGTCCTGATGTCCATAATGCCTCTGGCTCTGCACAGCCCGCTTCAACAGCATGTTACACTGGACACTTATCATGTGCCTGGAGCAGGGCGAACGTGAGTTAAATGGCATGGGGAGGTCAGGTGCTCTTTATAGAGAATGTGACCTTACCTCTTAACCTGGCACTCAGCCTTGGGGATATGATTAGCTGCTACAGTGAGGGAGGAAAGACCCCGATAGGATGGAGATGTATTTGCATGATTGCATTAGAAAGCCTGAAGGATCTGCAAGCATGCAGGGCAGTGTTCCTTTATGGAGCTCTTATACAGCGTTTATTTCAAATCTTTTCTTCGGTTTGAACTCCTCTTTACTATCCAATTCCAATTCATGATGGTAAATGGGGAATTTAAAAGGGAAGCAAACAGGAACAACACCTTGAACCAGGGTAGGAAAATAATATCCTTAATATGACGTCGGAAGCCAGTGGAAATGAAGACAAATGGCGGTGATCCCCTGGGGTTCATGGGTGAAAGAATTAACAGAGCTTGTCACTCTGACCTAGCCATTGCCGTTGCCGTGGAAACGGACGCCCGTGCGCCTCTGGGTAACCGTGGTGACACAGTTGCCGCGGCAGCTCCTCTCCTCCTAGGCAACGGCAAGCAGTGAATAGAGTGGGGATTTGGACCTGCATCTCAAGCAGGACTGAAAAGCCTGTAATGTAGAGTAATGGCATTTAAGAGTAACATGTGTGTGTGTGTGTGTGTGTGTGTGTGTGTTTGGGGATGGGGTAGATAGATAGATAGATAGATAGATAGATAGATAGATAGATAGATAGTTTATCTTGTTTACCCTTGTTTAATGCTTGAGTCTTGGTTCATCTTGCCTTATTTGCAGACTGTTGACTCCCTCTCATTGTACCTTCCTAACGCTCTCCAGATGTTTTTCTTTTTTATTCTTGGTACCTCTCAATGGTTCTCCTTCATACTCTTACAGAGTTGTATTCCACTCGGTCCCTCTCTCTCTCTCTCTCTCTCTCTCAGTGTGTTTTTCTAATTCCCTTAAGATATTTTCCCTTTCAAGTCGTGGTTCCTCTCAGTGGTTCTCATTTATGCTCTTAAAGTATTTACTCATTCAAGTCATGGTTCCTCTCATGGGTCTCCTTCATGCTCTTTGAAAATGTACCTTTTCAAGTCTTTGTTCCTCTCACAGATACTCCTTTCTTCTCTTAGACAATTAACTCTTTCGAATCTTGGTTCAACCTATTGGTTCTTCCTTCTTGCTCAGAAGGTGTTTTTTTTTTTTTTTTTCCAGCATCACACTTCAGCAAAAGCCTTGTAGACCTGAACTGACATTTCTCTAAAACGTTGGGATAAAATGAACTCAGCTGAAATGAATTTTAGTATTGCTTTAAACCAAATTACCAGACCTGAAATACCATGTACCATGAGACCTGAACAGTAAATACTTTGGAGTTCAATCAGTTCAGTTCAGTCAGGATCTGTGATTAATATATACTTTAAAATATATACAACTGCATCATATGGCCCTTAACACAGTGTAGCACATGGTTTGTGTAGATGAAAGCCATCTCAGCGCCAGAGCTGCCTGGGTCTGAGAAAGGAGGGCCCGAGGAGAGAGTGGAGAAACAAACCCAGATAAAAGCAAAGACCTGATCTGCCAAGCCCTCACTGATATCCCAGCTGTGTTCGCTTTAGCTGCCATCCCCTCTCACCTCATTCGCTCTGCGCCGAACGGTCACAAGGCCAAGGGCCGGGGGTGTGCACGGCCCAGAGAGAGCCAGGCTTCATGCATCATATTACCTTCTCAGCTCAGGCCCTTGTGTGAGCTAACACTGGCGGATCGCTCAGCATTACAATGCTCCGTGAAGCACTCCTTCAATCTTGACTTCTGCCAGTCTACCAGATTAGAAACTGCACCTTTCAAGAGAGCGCGGATAAAACGAGGGAGCGAGAATATAAATGTGTTTGCGCGTGCCTTCCTTTTAGTCGTGCGCACGGACAGCAAAGTAATTCTGTTGGGAGACAGCGCTGACTGCGATTGAACGCATCGTGTGGACATGGGTTCCGCTGTGATTAAATACACTTTGGTAGACGAATCAAAAGGCTGATCATAAATCATCTTGGTGAGCGCGTACCAGTGTATGTTAACCCTGTAAGGCTGTGGAAACTCTTGCTCAGCGCTGGGCCCAACTCTTGCTTTGAGCAGGCCAAAACTGTGTGCATGCATGCAGAAAGCGAGAGAGAGAGAGAGAGAGAGAGAGAGAGAGAGAGAGAGAGAGAGAGAGAGAGAGAAAGAGAGGGAGGGAGATGAAGAGCGGAAGAGACAAATGCAGTTAGAGTATGCTGAAAGTGAGGCTGTGATTAAAGGCTGGGTTTTAAATGCTCTGGGATGAAGTGGTAGACACAGCATGTTGCCTTTTCTGAATAGTGATTAAAGTCATTTGATCATTTTTCATGTAATTGGGTCTGTTTCGAGTGTGGAACGGATATAACGCTGCTCCGTCGACTCAGTTTGGACTTTGAAGAGTAGGAAGTGGCTACCTGGAGACACTCTGTGAAGATGAAACCGGTGATTCAGCGTCACCTGTCGACCCCGACTCCTTCTCCTTTCTTAATCTTTTCAACTTTGAGACTTAATTGCAACTGAAGGGTTATAATAGAGTTATTCTAAAGTTTGGAATGTTAGAGCGGAGCTGCTGGCAGTGCTGTGAATTTTAATTGAAGAGGTTAATTGAAGATAATTTTGCATTTTGAGTTCGAGATCAGGCCTGGAAAACATCGCTGTGTTTCACAAGGGTTAACTAATATTAATACAGTGTTTTGATGGACTTGAACTTAGTGTTTGTAAATGAGAATAATTTGATTTCTACTCCAACATATTTCTATTTTTAACTTTTTGATTTTCTATTACTATGTATTATATGAAAAATGAGGAATAGAGAAGATTATTATTCTGGAAATCTGGAACTGCTTGTATTTCTGTGAAGTTTCAGAGGTTAATTGAAGATAATTTGGCACTCGCAGCTGAGATCAGGCCTGGAAATAGTTGTTTTCTTTTCACATATGAATCAGTTATGAATTGGGAGCCTGTCAAACAACATTAATCAGTGAGATTATGGTGTGTGTGTGTGTGTGTGTGTGTGTGTGTGTGTGTGTGTGTGTGTGTGTGTGTGTGTGTGTGTGTGTTGAACTGTGTGCAAAGATCGATAGAACATTTACTCAGATTACTTTTACTCATTATATTATACTCATATTTTGCACTTTTATGTTTTTCTGAAATTACAATTTCTACACGTGCATAAGGAAATGGATATAATTTCATTAATACTCTTTAATACACCAAAAAGAGAACAATAAAGAATACAGATGATAATTAATGTCTTGTTCAATATCTGTTGATATCAAATTATAGTCTGTTATCAAAAAGAGAAGAATACAGCTTCATTTTTTCATTCCACATGATGATAAATACTGGATGTACTATGTTGAGATTAACATCCGTTACATTTCTGTAAGTCATGAAATACTTGGATGTAATTTTTTCAACAAACTAAAGGATTATTTCCAGCATAAATGATTCTGAGATATTTTTTTTTTCTTCTTCCATTTTCTTTTTATTTATTTCTTTTTTGCCGTTTTATTTTTGATGTGTATCTCATTGTGTAGTTTGGAGATATCAGCACTGTTAAACCCAGTTGGTCTGATTGTATTCAGTTTTTAAATTGGAACGTATGGTTTCCATTTAGCAATGAATTCTTGTGGATTTTCCCAGAGAAACGTTTGGGATGCAAATGTTTTGGCACCCGTCCCGTTTAATGTTATGTAACAGATAAATCAACACCCAACCATCCAATTTTCTACTTTTTTTACTTTGTCATCAAATTTAAATCATTCTATTCCTGTGTGTTTACATTCATGTGGTACTACGTCCTACTGGCTTTGCTACCAAGAAGAGCAGAACTAAAATGAATGATTTTCAGTTCCTATGTGGGCTGCATAAGGATTTTCACTGTAGTTCTAGTGCCCAGATGTTTCCACTGAGGTTCCTCAGTGCACAGAAGTCATTTCTGATCTAGTTTCTGACTTTTCCATTATGACTTGTTTTTAAATTCACTTGCTTCCAAATGAATTAAATCCCAGTTTAAATGCCAAAGGAGCTTGTAGTGAATGTTCACTGTTGTGTCAACATGTACATGCTCAACCTCCATACAGACTCTGACTGATCAGTGAGGGCGGGGCTGATGACATCACTGACCCAGAGATTGGGTTATAGAGGAAAATCTGAAGGAAGATAAGATAAAATGAGGTGGACTTTTATATAAATAGATAGATAAACAAAAATTAGGATGTACTGTAGAAATAAATGAATAAACAAGGCATCTGTTTGCTGGAACAATATGAAAATAAAAAATAGAATCAAGAAACTATAGAAATTTACATTTCACACATGCATCTGTATGGATATTGTCAATTTTTTGGAGATATTGCACAGTAATGATCACACACATGGCACGGAACTTGTGTATGCATTGCACACGTACCATTCTGTCAGCAGTAAATATTGCACATTCATTACAGGTAGGATAAGATGTAGGTCAATGTGTTGTGTTTGTGATAAGGTGCACTACGATAGAATGGGGCGTGGGTCCAGAACTTGTTTATGATGAGGTTTATGGGAGGTTCTGACTGTAAAACCCAGCAGCAGTGAACAGAAAGGAGCTGGAAGGGCCTCTTGCTCTCTTGTTTCCCTCACAAAACCTGGCCTAGGGTTCTAAAGGTTAAGATGTTCTTTCCACCTCTGACTGTAGGTTAGTTTAATGTCTAATCGTAGCTTCTACTCTAAGTTCACCTTCTACTGTAAACATTCTTGTCTTGTCTTGTATGTTGCACCGAGGCCCTGGAGGAACGGTGTTTCTTTCCCTTTATGTTTTCTACAGTGACTATGACAATAAATTCCTTCTTCATCTTGATCTTGAACATCCTTCAACAAAAGCCAGGAAGTTGAATAGGTAAAAGACCCGAGGCTTTCAACTGTGCTCCAGAAAGAATAATAAAAAAGCCACCAGCTCCATGAGGCTGTATTTGCTTTTCCCATGTAAACATCTGACATTTAGCTGTTTTGATTGCTGTAAGTTGCACTGGCGTGTAGGAGACTGTCAGGCTTCCTTACATCAGAGCTAGTATTAGGGCAGGCACTTGCCAGACAAGTTGCTGGGGCACTACATGTGACACCTATTTAAGGAGGGGTTAACACAGGCTACACCCTCTGCCTGAATTCTCGCAGGTAAACACAGGTAGGATGAGTTGAGGCTTGCTGGAAGACGTAGGCTGTGGAGTGCTCCTGCTTTTCAAAACAAGACGCCTTGTGTACTGCAGAGGTGTCACTTACATCTAAGCTGTGAATCGCTGTGGAATTAGTAATAGATGCCTTCTTAGTGGTGCAAAGGGAAGGACTGACCCAAGGCCAGGCTCCTGAGGGCCATCCCAGAACAGGTACTGGAGTTTTTGACTTGACTGTAGGTCTTTTCTCCGAGTTTCATGAAGATGTTCTGGAAAGGAGATAGCAGTCCAGGGTTAAAGTAAACAAAGCCGAGCTGGTGGCTCTTTCAGCACAGTGCAGAAGTTTGCGTCATTGCATTCCTCTCTGTGTTTATTCCAAGTTCAGCTCAGTACAGTTGGGGAGAAACTCATGGCTCCGTTTTTTTCTTTTCCACCAAGTAATCAGCAAAGTTGGCATCTGAAGAAAATAAGGAAAACAGAAAACAGGAATGTGCTGACAACTTCACTGTAATTGTTTACAGCTCTTAAGTGCACCCTTGAAAATGGGAAAGGGGGTTCTCTAAGGGTTCCTGAGAAAGCTGTTCTATGTTGAGCAAACTGAAGGATTATTATTCAGCAGTTGCATGAAAAACAGTGCAAACTAACAAAAATTATTTGGAGATTCTTCACTTTTTTTATATTTTTGATGGGAGTATCAACTAGAAACTCTGGTATTCTTATTCTTCTTTTTCATCATCTTTTTCTTCTTCTTCCACTCTCATTTTCTTTTCTTTTTTGCTGATTTTTGATGTGTATCGTGTAGTTTTGAGATATCAGCACTGTTAAACTCAGTTGGTCTGACTGTGTGACGCATGCTTCTATTCAGTTTTTAAACTGGACGTATGGTTTCCATTTAGCAAGTGGATTTTCCCAGAGAAATGATTGGGGTGCAAATGTTTTGGCACCCATTTAATGTTATGTAATAGATAAATCAGTAACACCCAACCAATTTTCTAGTTTTTTACTTTGTTACCAAGTAATCAGCAAAGTTGGCATCTAAAGAAAATAATGAAAGCGGGATTGTGCTGACAACTTCACTGTAATTGTTTACAGCTCTTAAGTGCACTCTTGAAAATGGGGAAGGGGGTTCTCTAAGGGTTCCTGAGAGAACTGTTCTATGTTGAACCTTGATGAGGCGTTAGGAACCATTTTAGTGTTTGTAAGAGTGGTTAAATGTTCCTTCTTTATGGAAAACCTTTGGGTTGGGTTGGCATTTGGAGGTGTGAATGAAAATGCATTCCTTTACCAATCCGAAGTTATTGGGAAAATGGTTTTTGTATTGTACCAGAAAAGGTTCTATGGGCCCCCAAGTGGCTCAACAGACCACAGCTTGTGAGTTGCTGGATAACACTCCCTCACAATCAGCAGCCGGAGCCCAAGAGAGCACAACTGGTCATGCTGTCTCTGGGTGGGTAGATGGCGCCCCCCTACTCATCACTCCCACAGTGATTCTGGTTGATTTCATATGTACTGGCGGAGGCATGTGCTGGTCCTCACCCTCGTGCTGTTGGGAGTATTGCAAGCAATGGAGGGTTTCGTAGTGAGTGGGTGGGTAACTTGGCAATACTACTGTGGGGGAAAAGGGGGGAAATTAGTACTATAGTACCATATATAAAAAGGATTTTTAACCCTTTAAACCCTGTTTATATCCCCACACGAGTTCTTGACTCATATCTAAAATAGAATCCTGTGGAACTCCACAAAATGTACAAAACAATTCATAATGGTCTCAGAATTAGAAATAATAGAAGTGCTTTTATTATGTCAATTCATTTTTTCAAGTATACATGGAAGGCCAGAACCTTGTAGGAACCCATATAGGAAGCAGTGTTAAGAGCTTCTTTAGGTCCGTGTATTAAGAGTGAGCTGTAATAAACATGCCGGTGCAGTCTGCTGTTGGATGTAAAGTTTCTTGAGCCTTTTTTTTTATATCAGCGCTGTTCTGGCTCACGGGATGATTTAAGACTAACACGAACAGCTCATTACTTGTCCATCTCCCACTTAGCTCCGTGATTGTTAGAAAACAGCTCTCAGATTTTGGCTGAATAATAAAAATGGCAGTTTGGCAGCTGGTTTGCTCATAATAAGGACAGCCTGCGTCTTGCTTTTGTGAGGAAAACGTTCTCTCTTTTCTGGCACTGAACCGTGCACTTTGTTATTCAGATGTTGAGGCTGGGATGGGATGGGGTGGGGGGGCGGGCTGAATATGTGCTCACTACAAGTCCTCTCTGTTCTCTGTAACTCTTGATGTTGATATTAGGCTCGTGAAAAGCCTAAATGAGGGTATGATGGATGTTCTATAGAGCAATGTGTTATTTACAGACGACTCAGAGCAGTTTCAAGCAGAAAGAGGGCAAATCAATGGATTCTGCAAATGCCACAGCGATGGAGAGTTCAGCCAGAGGAAAGCGAGTCGTTCTATCTTGTTTAACATGCTCGTCTTTCTGTAAACATCTTGCATGTAAAAGAGCTCTCCAACTACGCTTCTGGGCAGAGTGGGGAGTTGATATAATGTGTCATAACAGATTAACAGTGTATGTTATAACAATGTAATTACTGGTATTTTGTTCAGTAAATCAATCACCAGTAGTTTCTGCAATTACATTTGTGTCAAGAGCAACACCGGTAGCGCTCCAGGGTCCTGGGGTGGGTTCAATCCCCACTCGGGTTGCTGTATGTAAGGACTTTCATGTGTCCACACTGGTTTCCTGCATGTACTCTGGTTTCCTCCCCTCTCAATGACACCAGGTGGGTGTCAGGAAGAGGCAGATAAGATAATGAATGACTGATTGACTTATTACACATTTATAACCACATAATAGAGAGTATTTTGTTACACTTGTAAATACACACGCTGTACCACTTTCAGCTATCTTTAACAATAAATACATCATCAGTAGTTAATCTGTTATTGCATGGATTATTAATGTGTAATAACACATTAATACGCACGTTTTACACGCTGCAATGACATTTAACACCAAAAACTAAGGTCCTGTTCAGAATTAGCCATTAAAATACATCTCCCACCTCCTCATTTCACGATTTATGAAATGTTAAATGTGCCCAGATTTTGAGTCCAATTAATAGGCCACTGTTTAACAGTGCTGCTCCACTAATTTCTCACAAATATGCTTCATACTGTCAACAATAATGCGCCATCAGCTCTCTAAAACGTAATGGATTTACACCACAATACTCCAAAAGTGTGCTAATTAATATCTTGATAATCAGCCCCCTGACACAGCCCTTAGACTTCATCACAAACAAATGTTTTAGTGAGGCAGATGGTGTTTGGGCTACATAACAGAATGGCATGCTTAATTATCCACTCTCAAACGCACTGCGCTCCTGCTTGCATGGCCAGCCCAGGGCCTTTTTGTCGCCATATTCAGGCTACTGGTGAACAGCATGCACCAAGGAGGCTCAAGAGCCATAAATAAAGTTTGGTGTCATTGGTTTATATAGTGGCCCTTTCACAGCAGTCCTATTTGTGCACTGGTGTGTAGATACCTTTCCTTGTTCATCCCTTTTTTCTTCCTTCGGCATGGCTCACAATAGACAACATGGTTTACTGCTTTGGTCCTCATGAACAGAATTTGTCTTTGTATTTTTTTTGTAAACATATACACATAAAAAAAAGCAATTTACTGAATTTATTTTTTTCCAATTTATTCTTATTGCTTTTCTGCCAGATTTTTGCTGTGCAACTCATTCTGCAGTCTTTGGGATTTCAGCACCATTCCGACAGCCCAACATTCATCCACACCCTACTGACTCGCACTCATCCTTTCTTTCATCCTTTGTTCCTCCTGCCTTTCTATAGGTGCCCTGTGGCACCAAGATGTTAGCATCAGATCCTTTTGAGTTGGATCCTCTATGATCGTCTGTGCGCCTTAGGTGCCCATGAGCCTGTTGCCAGTTCACAGGCAGTTTTCTTGGCTTTCTTGGACCACTTGCTAGAAACTGACCACTGGGCCACAAAGTGTCAGATCAGAGCAGGGTCCACAAAAATCCCCAACCTTCTGCTAACTTAATAACTGCAAATGAGGACCAACTCCATTATACTGTCTATGGAATTAGAATGAGGATCTCAGAAAAGCTCTTGTAGGTATAATGTGTAGATGTCCCAATACTTTTGTCCATATGTTGTATTAGGGATGAACGGTTAGTCACGCATTAGTCATATATGAGATTATATTATAATTCTAACCTCTGCCACCAGTTAATAATGAAATGCGTGACATACTGTAGAGAAACCGATTCTCTGTAGAGGGAGAGACAGTGAGGATTCCAAAAAAAACGAAGTAGTGTAGTGTTTACAGGCCGCGTACCTTCATCACATTTAAGAGAATCCACACAATTATTGTCTGCATTTTTCTTTAAAGTAGAAAATTTGGTCAAGAATGATGATCCAAGTCTCTTGGGATGCAATTGGCAGTTGGCAGCAAATTAGGCCCAAACTGAGTGCTATGCTGTCATGGCAACAGCACAATTAAATTACTTTCCTGTCAGTTGTAATATAATGTTCTGTGCAGAGGCTCACGAGACCGCAGTGCCCCACTGGAGTCTGAGCTAGATGAGGGCTCCTCATTGGAAAGATGCAGCACATTGATTTTTCATGAATGATTCCAGTGTTTGTATCTCACTTTGGGCTGCTGTAATGGGGCTCTGCGTCTGAATGAATGCTATTTTGCCTTTTGAAATGCGTCTCACCTTGAGTGGAATGCTGGAGTTCAGTCATGACGAGAAACGTCTTGTTTCTTGAAGGCACTCTTTGCAAAACAAAGGCTTAAGAAATGTCAGTTCAGCTATTTCTTAAGATTCTTCATCATTTTCCTGACGGCAGAGCATCTATTTTTGTGGGCTTTGTTTCGTTTATTCTAAAAACACTGTGACGTACTAATATTTTTAGTTGCTGTGACCAAAACGTCTACAATCATTCACTATTATAAGCAATGGCAGAGCGTACTGTAGCCCTGGTCTACTTAGTTACCCTGGAAACATGCTTTCAGACCTGCCTCAGCAGCACAGGTACCTGTAAAAAAATGATCCAAAATCTTTTATTTGTTTAATGATATTGTATTTTTTTAACCTGGTCTTGCCCAACATGCTGGGTGGGTGAAGGCACATGGACCACCACTACAGCTTCTTAAAGTGTTCAGCTGAACACTGACTTTACATCAAGTGAGGCTTCTTTAGATGTGTTTATTTTTGGTTTGTTTTAAGTCATTTTAAGTCTGCCATGTAATTTTCTTAAGACCCTTTTTCACGGCCCTTTTTACAGACGCAAAAAAATGGACACATATTAATGTCGTCTCACACACCGAGCCCGAAACTGGAGGCCTACGATGGTGTCAATTTTTCAATTGGAACCTTCTATATTTTCAGAGGTGAAAGCAAATGTTTGGTGGATGCAGAGCTGAAAGGCTAGAGAATGAAATTCCAGGGTCTTAATGCCGCTGTTTTCGTAAGTTTATCTATGAGCATCTAGTCTCTTCGTGGCCAAAGAGCTGCGCACTATAGCTTCTCTCACTGATAAGAGCTTGTATGAAGGACAGACCTTAAAGAAAGCAGAAGCAGACAGGGAGCAGAGAAAAAGAAAAGGTGTTTCTGGCCCCATTCATGGAACAGACTTGGTGTGAATGTTCCACCGTGTCATTTTGTATCGGTCAGAAAACATCCTTGCTATATTTGAACAATGGAACGTCTCGGAATTTCCAGTAAGAGTAGTGTTACTTTGAGTGTGCCGAAAACACACACAGCAGGAGAAGCGAGAGAAAAAGAGAGGGAGCTTTAGAAACAGATAGCAGAGAGAGTGAGAGAGTAGGGCAGGAGGTCGAGAGGCTGCTCAAACCGATCCCAATCACACTGTCAGAGAGGATTTCGAAGGCAACCGACTGTTTCTCTAGTGTCTTATTCTGGCCATTTGAATGTGCGTTTGATTGAATTCCCATTACTGCCTGCCCTGTGGTGTTAGCTAACTGATGCAGGGGGCATTATGGGGAAATAGATCTTACTGATGTTATTGATACTAAAGCAGGCCTGTTGTGCCAGACATGGATTTCTGGATGCCGGTAAAAGGCAGGCAATTCCTGACAGTATGCAGATTCCTCCTCTTCATCTGAGTATAAGGAAATGTTTAACTCTGACCTGACTTTTCTCTGCTTCTCTTAAACCTATCAGACCTAACATCTCACACTCCAAAACATAGGTTCTTGAATTATTCTTAGTTAGAATATAGAGTTCATTTAACAAGAAACGAACCTTTAACTTATGCAGGTGTTCGTTAATCCCAGCTCAGCTCAGGTTTTCAGTTTCCGTGCTGATGAGACATTGCACAGTCCAACTGCACATTCAAGCTAAGAACCATTGAAGAACCTTCATTTCGAACAAGATGTTGGGTCTGATGTGGTTTACAGAACCTCAGAAAAGGGTAATGGTTTTATGCCCATTAAATAGTTAAAGAGTTTTCCTAGAACGGCATGACCAAGCACCAAGAACCATTTAGGAACCTTCATTTTTAAAAGTTTGAGGTCTTGCATCTTGTAGGGACATCAGAATAAGGTGACTGTTCTACATCCATTACCGGAAATTTCCTAGAACTGCATTTACAAACAAGGCACCACTAAGGAACTTTCATGGTGAGATGTTAGCTCTAATAAGGTTTGGGATTAAAGAACCTCAGAATAAGGCCACTGTTCAACACACATTAAGGAGATTCCCTAGAACTGTATGTACAAACTAAGAACCATTAAAGAACCTTCATTTCTGACATTATGAAATGTTAGATCTGATGGGGCTTAAGAATAAAGAACTCCAGAACAAGGTAATGGTTCTATACACATGAAGGAGCTGTCCTGGAACTGTATGTTCAAGCCAAGAACCATTATGAGCCTTCATTTTGGACACTGTGAGCTGTTACACCAGAGCTTAGAATTAAAGAACAGCGTAAGTGAGAGTGATGGTGTCGGTTAGTGACTTTAATTTAACATTAGAACAGTTCTAGGAATCAGAATATAACATTTAAATCAAAGAAGGCTGTGATTAGTGTACACGGCAGTGCTTCAGTATTCAGACTGTATAATTGTGCTGGAAATGGGGGTTAAACAGTGTCTGAAGGACCAGCCTCAGGGCTTTAGGTCCACACTTAATCATCAGAGGCCTAACTGAAAATACTGGTCATTAAATAATGAGTTTAGCCTCATTGTTCTTGAGTGTGTGTGAATGTATGTGTGTGTGTGTGTGTGTGTGTGTGTAGAGGAAAGTGGTAAAAGATAGATTAAAAAAACACTGATTGATGTGTGTGATTTTATTGGAGATGTGTCACATTTTAGATATGCATTTTCCAAAGGCAGGGAGGGGCATGTTGATGTATCTCCCCGCAGAAGTTGCCTCCTGGACATTTCAGGGCTAAGGACATTCCTGTGTGTGTGTGTGTGTGTGTGTGTGTGTGTGTGTGTGTGTGTTTTGGTCCACAGAAGGAATGCGAAGGAAAGCTATTCATAAAGGTTCAGTGTAATGTGAGTGCAGTGGAATCTCAGTGCTGCTCAATGGCTCTATTATCATTCTATAAACCTCCTCAGTGGGGCTGTATGGGCTGCTTCACGTTTCACCTGTGCTTTGTGTGTGTGTGTGTGTGTGTGTGTGTGTGTGTGTTAACTTTCCCAGCTTCACTGATTAGGACGTGCCTTTTGACCGTGAAAAGCAACAGTGCAGTTCTTTAAAATAGATCCTTAAAAGGCTGTTAAAAGCGTTTGCGGTGCATGACGACACTGGAACAGACTGGATGTTTTTATTATCACACAACAGAAACCACAAGATTCCCTCTGTGTTGGTTTGGCCAAACACTGTACATTAATGCTGAATGTCTGACACTTCTATCTAGAGCAAGCAGAGTTGGACTCTTAATGGTATAGCTTGGTGGGCTTTCCTAAGCAGGGACATTGCCAGCTGCCACATGGACAGATGGACAGCTGCGGTGCTATAAGCAACTGGTTTTTGCCTCCTTCCTCTGGCTGATATTAAGACTCATTGTTTATTAAGACTCTTTTTCTAAGCACTGTGAATCTCATAAGCAAGATGCTGTATGTGGTAATGAGGGTAAATTGAGATGTTCAGTATGTTAAAGGGTTCATTGTTGAGTGGACCCCTGTCTGTTTGATTCATTCAAACTTTTCCCCTCCATTCTTTTTGCACAATTGCCACCCTGGACAACCCCATCAGCCACCAAGGGCCCCAGGTACATAGGTCTAGATACCCCTTCACACCTCAGAAACCCTGTTGCAAAACCCCCCTGAAAACGCAATATTTTAATGAGTTAAATTGACAAAGGTATTTATTATAGTACAGTCTTCAAAATACTTGTGGTACAAACAAACAAACAAACAAAAACAACCTGAATGTCCTTTATTATTTTTACTTGTTATGTGTGTATCAGTATTATCTCTGCTCAGGACTTTTATTCTGGAATTTGAACACTGTGTGAGCAAAGAAAGAGAGACTTTCTTCTCATTTTCCTCTGTAAAGCAATATCTGGGCCAGTGATGTCATCAGCCCCACCCCCTCTTTCTGATCAGTCAGAGTCTGTGTGTGCAGGTTGAGCATGTAAACATTGACAGAGTAGTAAACAAGCACTGGAAGCTCTTTTGGAATTTAATTAATTAACAGTTGAAATTTTATGAAATTTAGCAATTTTCTAACCTGGATTCCTTGCTGATATTCCATGAAACAATAATAAGGCCAATAACGAGTATTATTGTAGATAGGATGTTGTAGTGAAACACAGATCTCGTAACACTTCCTGTCTTGTCTTGTTTTTGCAGGAGCCTCGGTCTAAATGGGTCCGGTCATGCCTCCCAGTAAGAAGCCAGAAGCTTCCGGGGTCAGTGTAGCAAGCGGCCTGAGCCAGCTGTACCAGGTGGGGTCCATCACACAGGCACTGCGGGAGGCCGAAGAGATGGAGCTGGCCCTGCCTCTGCCGGCCATCAAGCTTGAGAAGACCAGCGTGGAGGACGAAGAGCTGACCAACCTCAACTGGCTCCACGAGAGCAAGAACCTGCTCAACAGCTTCGGTGACCCCGTGCTGCGGAGTGTCAGTCCCGTCCAGGACATCGACGATGACACCCCACCCTCTCCGGCCCCTTCTGACGTCCCATACGATGCCAAGCAGAACCCCAACTGCAAACCCCCTTACTCCTTCAGCTGCCTCATCTTCATGGCCATAGAGGATGCGCCCTCTAAGAGGCTGCCCGTTAAGGATATATATAACTGGATCCTGGAACACTTCCCCTATTTTGCCAATGCCCCGACAGGCTGGAAAAACTCAGTCAGGCACAACCTCTCCCTCAATAAGTGTTTTAAGAAAGTGGACAAGGACAGGAGTCAGGTAAGGATGCTTTCTCAGAGCTCAGCCTCAGACCATAAATCATTTAGGGCCAGTGTGGGAGGTGCAGAAATAGCACTGCGGCTTTGGACTCCCAGAGCTCGTCCTATCTCTTTTTCATCCTCTGTTCAACCAAATGCAGGACTTGTAGCAAAATGGCTCTTCTGATCTAAGTGACTGTCTCCAGATTTCAAAGTCTTTAAGCTTGTATGCAATGTGGT
Source organism: Acestrorhynchus altus (assembly GCA_034509495.1). NCBI lineage: Eukaryota > Metazoa > Chordata > Actinopteri > Characiformes > Acestrorhynchidae > Acestrorhynchus > Acestrorhynchus altus. Next base: position 30,459,489 of record CM067513.1, on the reverse strand, counting down.
CATTCATTGGGTGCTACTTTAAGTTGCACGCACTACTGACACAGATGTGCAAAGGCACACAGATAGCTAGAGAAGTAGGATTGTCAGTACAATAGCACTTTTTGGAATGATGGTGCTCCTTCCAGGACTTTTGGGATGAGTTGGGGAGTTGGGGATGATGTGGGGTGGTCATCCGACATCATGCACATCTAGAATCTAGTACAAAGCCGTCTCTGGACAGTAGAGATAGTTACTTCAACAAAAGCAGTATAGACTCTTAAATACCTTTGATTTAGAAAGAAACTGAATTAGCATATTTCGGTTCTGATTTTGTACTTGATTTGGACTGCTGTCAGGCATTTTACACACCATATTGTAAACATCCTTGTCTAATCATTATAAATTCATCACAATTCTTGCTTTTCCAGCCACAAAACCCTCTGGATGATCAATTCCTAAAGTGTTTTTTTTTTATTATGATCACAAATAAATACATGAATGAATTAATAAAAAAATAATAAAATAATAAATAAATAAAAGTATGGCCTTCATGCAAAATTTTAAAAAATATGGACACAATATGGACAAAAGTATGTGACCCACCTCTTAATCGTTGAATGCAGGTATTTCATTCAGTCACAGGTGTGTAGAATCAGTCACCTATCCATGCAGTCTGTCTTTACAAAGATTAGGCAGTTGTTATGAAGAGCTCACTAAATTCCTGCATGGTGCTCTAATAGGTCGCCATTGCAACAAGACGCCTGGTGAAACTTCTTCCATCCTAGGAATTCCTCCATCAACCACGAGTGGTATCAGTGAAAAGCAGAAGCGTTTCGGGAGTCTCGACGACTCAGACCGCATAAAGTTACCGAATGGGGTTGCGGACCGCGACACGTCTCCAGTTCTCCGCCGAGCTCCAAATCTGCTGTTAGAGCTGCAGAGGGCAACCAACTCTAATAATAAGAATGCCTGTGGATTTAGAACGGGATGTCGTAAAAGCTCCTTTATCCCAATACTTTTGTCCATATATTGTGTACATATTCTGATATTGTGATTTCATAGTATAAGCTTTCCAGACAAGAAAAGAGTCACCTGCACCATTTCTTCACTAATACTTGGTTGCGCATCCCCTTCGTACCTTCATAACAGCATCAATCCTATTAGGAGCTCGTTTTAGCTGGAACTCGTGTGCACCTACTTGTGCACCTACCAGATAGAGATTTGGACCTTTGGTGCTCTACAGTTGTCAGCACTGAATTGAATTCGATTGTAAAATTGAATATGGAACAGACATGTGTTGGCCTTTTTCATTCACGTTGGGAAACCTTCCGCTCATATCGCATCTCCAACATCAAAATATGTAAAAGCCCAGCCCGACTATCCATAAATCTCTGGTGACACCCCTGTCAGCAGTGAACATGGCTAGCATAGGTGGAGGAGAGAGCCAATGATGTGTAGGAACAGCTTGTTTTGCGGTTAGAAGAGTAAAGCTTTACAGTTTGTGCCTTCTGTCCTTTTTTTCTGGAGGATTATTTCTGTGTAGCTCTAAGCCCCAGTCGGTGCTGATTGATCAGATTTTTTTTCACGAGGAGCCTCTTAAAGCAGACAAAGCGCATTAATTAGGACTCATTAGATGTTCATTGAGCATTTAGCCACTATCTTCACAGCCCAATGAATGTGTATCCCTGTATGTGTGTGTGTGTATGTGTGTGTACGAGTATGACTATGTGTCTGCTTGCCAGTCGGAACAGTAAAGCCATTCCATGTGACTCTCACAGTTCACTGCCATCTGGTCTGCGGCTGTGGCGCAAAGAATTTTTTTTTTTATGTGTGTATGCGTCGCCATAGCAACAGCTTTGCAGTTGACATGGAAAGTAAGCTGTTGCTGTAGCAACAGAGAAACTGCTGTGTGTGTGTGTGTGTGTGTGTGTGTGTGTGTGTGTGTGTGTGTGTGTGTGTGTCGTTGGCTGGGAAGGGCTAATCCAGTGGTAGTGAAGTTAAGGCGGCAGCAGCAGGGTGGGCTAGAATCCCCCCTTCAGCCATCACACAGCGTCAGGCTCATCTGTGTCACCCTGTTAACCCCTTCATGCAGCCCAGCGGCACGCAGTGTGCATGCTGAACACACACACACACACACACACACACACACACACACACACACACACGAGCGCCTTCACTCTCAGCTCAAGCTCATGGCACACTTTCTATTAAGGCACATCTTCATATGCCTGGATGAGCAGCTCAGATACATTCAGAAACAAGACACACGATGGTTGGGTATGAAGATATACAGCTTCTGTATGGCATCCTGTGGCACATTTGCCCACAGATGTTGCAGGTGGGCCTGTAGATCCTCCACATTCATAGGTTGCTTAAGATGGCATCCAAGCTGGTCCCATAAATGCTTGATTGGTGATAAATCCAGTGACTGGGCAGATGAGGGAGTGTTCCAGTCGGGTGGAGACGTTCCTGGGAAGCCCTTGCTGTGGAAGCATTATCTTGCTGAAATATGCCAGTTGGATTCCCTGCCATGAAAAACAACAAGTGGCTCCAGGATGTCCTGCAGCTGTTAGTGCCCCTCGCATCACTACTAGGGTTGATCGACTGTTGCAGCAGCACCCATTGCTGACACAGATGTGCAAATGAGAATACAGCTTGTCTAGTCCACGCTGAGAACCAGTGTCAATAGAATAGAACTCCCTGGAGCAAATAAACCTTGAACATGAACCTTTGGGCACCACATCTAATACCAGGCATGGATTAGAGGGTTACAGTCTGATCACCATGAAAATGGTCAGAATGTCAGTGAAAGGCTATGCTTTTTTCAATCATTTCACTGCAAACAGAACAGTGAGAGATGAAGGAAACAGATGAAGAAAGATCAGCAAAACAACAGCGTGTCAGACAGTTCCTCTACCACAGCAATTACCATATTATTACCATAGTGACACTCCATTACAGTTCCCACAATACTGTGAAAATCCACACTTTACTCCTTTCCGTGCTTTAGGTCTGTGCTATCTGGTGTCGACCAGAGGACGATGGGTTCCCCTTTTGAGTCTTGGTTCCTCTCAAGGTTTCTTCCTCTTAGCCCGAGGAACTTTCTCCTTGCCCCTGTTGCCCACTGTCTTGCTCAATTGAGGCTTGGATTTCTGTGATGCTGCTTCGTGCAACTCCTTTGTTGTAAAAAGTGCTATAAACACAGACTTTGATTGATTAACTGAGTACAGCTTTAGCATTTTCAGGTGAAGCTCCTGCTCGGTTTTATTTCTGCATTAAATCCATCAGTCTTTGTCCACATTTCTATTTACATTTAGCTGATCGTATCCAGAGCAACTTAGCAGGTTACTCGTATTACAGAGTCCAATATAGTGTTACGAGTCTCCCAGATTGGGAATCGAATCCCATTGTCCCACATGGTGTGGTTGCTCATTGGCAGGTAGTGGTGGAGTCCCACCAACCACTGTGTGAGCGTTTCAGGTGTTGCCTGTATTCTCTGTACTGTGAGCGTTTGGTACAAGTACACATACCATTACACCCCTGGAAAACACGTCTGCTCACCCTTTCCTACCAAGTGGAATCTGAATGTGATCCCATCACAGTATATACTGTCTGTGTCCGAGACATGCTGGATTCTTCACTGTCCACTGAACATGTGATTAGTTTGATGTTAATTAACATGCTGTGTTTGAGATTTATTTGCAGTTTGGTTTGGTAATTGATTTTTGATCACCATGAAGAACCAAAGTCTTCTTCTTCTTCTTCTTCTTCTTCTTCTTCTTCTTCTTCTTCTTCTTCTTCTTCTTCTTCTTCTTCTTCTTCTTCTTTCTTCTTCTTCTTTCAGCTGCTCCCTTCAGGAGTCACCACAATTTATCCCCTCACCATTTATCTGGGTTTGGGACTGGCATATATTCAAATGGACAAAAAAAAAAAAGATCTTCAAGAGACTTTTATAATCAGTATGAGTCGACCAGAAGCCAGCGCAGTGTTGATACAATTGGACAGATATTGTCAAATGTTCTAGTTTTAGTCGGACCCTGGCTGCAGCATTTTCAAACAAAGTCTATTTAGGTTCCTGATTGAACATCCAAATAATCTAGTTTTGAGGTGATAAAAGTATGCACTACTTTTTCATCATCAGAGATGAAGAAAAGCTGTTGTAGTGTCACCTGGTGTCTATATCTATATTTTGTTGTATATCAGACACGCTAGATGACAAACTGTCTGGACTCAATATTATGAGTTGAATTTTTCTGCTCTAATGTTTTCTATTTTATAATTGAAAAGTCCATAAATATATTACTAGTGAAATTTGATGAACTTGAGGTTCAGAACCTACCTGAATTTTAGTCTGACTCAAGCTTGCACTGAAAAGTACTCTGGGATTGTTTTTTTATTTCGATCAATGAGGATAAATAATCTGAGCGAGCTCTGGTGAGAGCCCTTCTGTACTCAATAAGGCTCTCCTTCCAAGATGAGTGGAATACTTCCAGCTTAGTCGATCGCCCAGTTCCGCTCTAATCTCCGTGCTGACTGTTAAAGTTAAAGTAGGAGTACGATGGTTATACCACGGGACGATTTTCGTCCGTCTCAATTTTTTATACTTAAGTGGTGCTACACTGTCTGAAGTTCTGATTGCTATTCTTAAGAAGGTTATTCTGTAAACGAATGATTAATCTGTCTAACTTTCTGCTGGATCTGATGAATGGTAATCTGGGGGTGGAAGTGATCTACCAAGGAGGTTTTCAATAATTTGTCAGGCTGTAGATGATCGCGTTGAACACTTCATGCAATAGTGAGGGTATGCAGTACATTTGTCTAAGTCTAAATTACCAGTTGCTTTAAGAACTCTGAGTGTGACCTTGGTGGTATATAGACCTTAATTAATGACAGTGTAAATTCTTCTTGTTTGTGACTGAATCTGAAAGGAAGTGAAAGGTGTTGAGTGTTTCTGATAAAATCTGAAATGTTGGTAAATTATAAAGACACCACCACCTCACCTCCACCCTCATCTGCCTGATAAGTCTCGGGCTGCGCACATAATTATAACCTTCTGGGGTGGCTTTGTTAGTGCTAGGTATTCATCAGGTCTAATCCAAATTTCATTGAGGCATGAAACATTGAGCTTCTAATCATTCATAATTTCATTCACAATGACTGCCTGCGAATTGAGTAATATTGAGTTAACCAAACTTTAGATTTTAGAGGTTTTACTGACGGCTGGATTTTGATTCAGATTTTAGCAAAAAGCCTGTTTTAATGTTTCTATCATTTAAATCATTTATTTCTTTCTAAAAGAAGGAGAAACGAAATGTAACCCCTGATAGAAAAAATTTAAGCTACCAAGAGTTATTTGCTAGTGTGCTTCATGATAAATTGGGTTTGAATAAAGTGGCCCCACAAAATGTGAGCAGAAAAGGTCTCAAAAGACCTGTGCTTTTAAGTGTCTGTATTTGATTTCATTGAATGTGGTTTTCTAAGCTGGTTCAGACAGTGGGATTGGTCAGCTTACTTTCTCATTATTAGGCTGATTGTGGTCAGGGTTAGGAATTCTTTCCCAGGGTTCCTGTCACCAAATATATGGGCTCTCTACTTGACTTGTAAAGTTGTTGCCGATTTGAAACTGATTTTTACGCTGCATGAAAAAATGTCCACTAAGCGACTAGGGATCATACAACCATTGGCTGCCTGCTGCTGAACTCAAGCGAGACAATGGCTGGATGTACATTAGCTTGCTGTGGTTTTAGTGCGTGAGTATAAAATCTGAAACCACATTACAATGACACTGACTTTGTGTACAAATTTCATTCCTCAATGGTTTGTTGGATATTCAGGCCAGACCGAAGCTGCTGCACCATATAGTTATAACATTAAATGGAAATAAAAGTGCTTGTCTTCCAGTTGTCATCCATTGCACACATGAACACATGGCTGCTCCTCTTCATTTTCTTCCTCTGTTTCCTTTTTGTGCTCAGTTTTTATTGGCTATTGATGGCTGGTCTTGTTGTTATACTCCAGATTACCAGTCGGGTTAGAAATAAACATGTATTATGCTGAGCTGGTCTACAGACAGTAGTCGAGAAGGCCAAGCTGTCTACCACGTCACACACTGCCGGTTCTCAACCGTCGACTCTGACTGACAAAAAAATCTGCTGACTGGAGTGCAGACGGAGAATCAGGGCTAAATCTGTCCATTTTTGTGTATCATGTGATTTGTTTTACTGTAGAGATCAACCCAGATGGTGTGCTGTCATTGTGCTTGACTGACCAGTTAATTGCTGTAATGCTGAACATGTCAATCAAGGATTGCTCCATCCCCATGGGAGAGTCATTTACATGACGCGGCTGGGAGGTGAAGTCATCTGATTCCGTCCTACTTCTTATCTACTGGCAAATCTCCGACACATTGTTTAAGGGCTGTATCTTCAAAGTAACATTTTATACTCTATTGCGGTGCAGCGCGGCTAACAGATGTCAGTGTGTTCACTACTTGGATGCAGTTTCATCTTCTATTCAGGCTGTTCTGAATTCCAGAAATATTCTTTATCACACTGACATTGAGTAAATTCCCCCAAACTCTTCCATGAAGATTATGTTTGAATAACAATGCTGCACAGTGGAGATAATTGCTACCAACCGTTTATTTGTGTTGTAGATCTAATTCTGACCTCACGATTCCCTAGTGAACAGCCAATTGATTAATGCCCAACTTGTTCTGGCGTAAGACACAGGCTGAAAATAGTTCGTCTTGTAGTCCGAGAATTATTTTACAGGGATGAAGAGTCAGAAGAGAGCATTAAAAGAAAACTTGAGTTGGCTAATTTTGGTTGTGAGTCCTAATTACAGTTGATGATATGCTTTAGGCGTGATTTGCTGTCGACCTCTAAGACCTTGTGTAATACTTTGCCATCCCACAGAAATTGTGCAGCTGTTTAGATATATAATATATATTAACAGATTTGTATATTTGAACATATGTTGCTATTCACAAGGAGATCCTGCTGCTGTTGTTCCAGTACACACAAGTCAGCCTGCCATGTTCTCCAAGGTGAGAGTGTTGATGCAACAGCTGCTTTTCTCATCTAGGCTTGAAACAACGGGTATGGGAAAGAAGCAGGTTAAATTTAAATTTGTGGTGATTGTGGTTGAGGTTAGGAGAAAGGTTGGGTGGAGAGTGTTAGGTTCAGCGCATGGTTAGGTTTTGGAGTTAGGGTAAGAGGTTAGTTGAAGTCTAGTTAAGTTCCAGGCGTGTAGGTTCAAGTTCAGAAACCTTGTATGGAAATTTGAAACAGATCTCACATTGAGCCTTTTATATCTAGTCAGGTCTTCTATCAGACTATCTGTGTGACAATTGATTGATGACTAAATATCTGTAGCATCTGTCAATGTTGGTGTACAAACTTTTGCATAAAACTTGGGGTCATGTCTGCTGAGACTACCAGTCTCGATTTTGAACAGGGTTTAATTTGCATGGCCTTGTTGGCCTACTTAATTAATGAGATGACTAAGTCTGTTTTAATTTCAGATTCATGGTGGATTTGTTATGTATTCATGCATCACTCTCCATACTGAAGCAGTGAGAGTCAAATTAAAAGAAGCAAAATAAAAAGCTAAGCCAACCAAACATTTGGTGACGCGAGTCTCAGGAGTTTCTGAAGACAGGGCCTATTCGCTTCCTCTCTAAGATGAAGACCGGTAAGATTAGAGTTAGGTGAATGTACTTTGCTCCTTTTAACTTTTTGACCACTTTAATGGACTTTGTATGGACGTTTGATGATCTTTCTGGTGGCCACATCACCGTGGCCTTGTTCCCCTGTGTAGGCGGTAAAGGTGAACTCTCCGGTCACTGTCGCACATTTTCCATGGCACTGTTATAGACACAACTTGAACTTGGCACCTGAGCGCACCCATGGGCAGATCAGCCGCTCCATGGCCTCAACAGACACCCCTTGCCTACAGGCACATACATGTGTGGTGTTTACACCAGGGCCTCTAAACCCTTGGCCTGGTTCATGCACCTTTTCAGTGTTGTCATCATTTTCCACTAGCAACACAGAGGGATTTACAAAGAGAGCAGGTACTGTATAGTAGAAAAAGCGGTCAGTGCATCCCACCTGGGCTGGAGCTTCACCGCTGTTGATGCAAAGCTTGTTGGCTCTGTAGTTCTATTGAATTCAACTTAATTATTTAAAGAGGAGCATGTGTCAGACATGAGAGCTGAAAAGGCCTATGTACCACCCATCTCTCTCCCTCTCTCTCTCTCTCTCTCTCTCTCTCTCTCTCTCTCTCTCTCTCTCTCTCTCTATCTCTCTCTACCAATAACATTGATCTGTGTTGCTCTGAGCCATCAGTGTTGAGTCAGTCAGTGTTTAGTGATGTCCAGGTCAAGCCACAAACAAACACTGCTCTGTGTGTGTGTGTGTGTGTGTGTGTGTGTGTGTGTGTGTGTGTGTGTGTGTGTGTGTGTGTGTGTTTGGCCAGCCACTGTGATGCATGCAGACAGATGTTGACTGTGAGCAAGGCCACCAGAGAGAAGAGCCTCTACCCACGCCAGCCTCACAGGACGTCAGTGCCACACACATGCAGACACCAACTCTGACATCGTGTGTACAGACACCTACACACACACACACACACACACACACACTCACACACACACACGCACACACTACAATGTTAAGTTGAGGCCCATTTATATACATTATTGCTGTCATGAGAGAAAAATGTGTAACTGTCTGATTGAAATATTGGTTATATTCATGATTGCAGTTATGTGATTCCTATGTTCTTAAATAAAAAAATAAATAAAATAAGTTCAAAACTAATGTTTATTATTTTTACATTTGTTATGTAATGCCTTCTCAGGTTTTTGTTCAGGAATTTCATGCTTGTATGGCAAAGGAAGAGAGCAAACAGACCTCGAATTTTCATTCATGGCAATATCTGGGTCAGCGACCTCATTAGCCTCGTGCTGAGGACAGAGCAGTAAACATGCTAGCTCCTTTGGCATTAGCAGGATTTAATTCAGTTGACAGAAATTTACCTATGTTTTCAGGCACCATTACTACGCTGGTTATTTATTACATTACATGCTGATGACCCTTTTTCTGGACTTGTAAGTGATGCCTACACACACACACACACACACACACACACACACACACACACACGCACACGCACACTGACGGGGTGGGTTACTGCTGATCACGCAGGCAGCTCAGGGGGCCAGCAGCTGAAAGTGCAGCTTACTGCAGCCTGCTCTGATCGCCACGCACGAGCAGGCCTCCACTGTCAGCAGCTTCTGGCCTCTTCCTCTTTCACTTCTTAATGTTCGTCAGGATGAAGTTGAAAAAATCATGCGCTTAAAACTCTGTTACTGCTGTAGCACTCTGACATGAAATAGAAATGAACATCTACATAACTCTCACGCACTGGGCCTGGCGCTGATGAATGGGAGGAAAAAAACTCTTATCACACCAATACGGCTATCAGTGGCAATGAGTCCCCTGTCAAAGTGTAGAGCGTTTTTGTGATGACTCGGCAGAAAGCAGAGCCGCTCGATCTTTGCTCTCTTGAGTTATGCTCTTTATTACGCCTCAGCAGCCGGTGCTGTTCAGTTTAAAATAAAGCTTGTTCCGGCTGTTTTAGTGAAAATTTGATGCCTTATAGTTAAATTGTGGCTAGCAAATGATTGACTTGTTTGTCTTTAGGTTGATTGGATGAGTGAATAATCAGAAGGAAATGACTAAGACAGCCAGGGCTCTCATAAAGCCAGATTGCGCCATACCCTTTGACAGACACAGTGGTAAATTATGGAATCCTTATTTGGTCTGATCAAAATATCGAGCCTTCAGAAATAATGCGACGACTTTGGCGTGACAACCAGATTAATGGTTTCTGGCTTCATCCTTGGACTCGTTTGAACCAGTGGTTCATTACACAGTCAGGCACCTTTCACGTGACACTCGGGACTGGATGATACTCTGACGTCTGTTCGGCTGCTGTTGTTGTGCCAACAGGTTTGGTGTGCAGCACGAGTTGCCATGACAGTTTGTCTCTTGCAAAAAGTGATCCACCATTTGAGTCATCTGAGGTTGAGCTGTCCAGGCCAGACATCCCTTCCTTAATGAAACGGTCCTGTTTTGTACGTTCAGTTAAAACATTTGGACACATGTTCATACATTGTTTCTTCCGAAATCGAGGTATTAAAAAAAGTTCATCCTGCTTTTGTTGGAGTAGCAGTAGGATTCCTTTTACATTTCAGAGCAGTGCTGCGAGGATTTGAGTGCATTTAGTAATTAGGGCTTTGGTGAGGTTAGAATGTTGGATGATTACCACCCGTCTTCATCCCCAACTTTCCAGCTCATCCCAAAAGTATTGGATAGAGCTCCATCGTTCCAGAGAGCACAGTTCAGCAGCTGCACACATTCATCTGAATTAAATCCCAGTTTAAATGCAAAGGAGTTCCAGTGCATATTTTGCTGGTCCTGTCCTGTACATGACAGTCAAACCTGCGCCAGACTCTGACTGATCAACAAGAAAGGTGGGACTAATGGCGTCTAGATTTTTGGATTAAAGCTAGAAATGAGAAGGCAGGAGCTGTTTGTTTCTTTGCACACGTGGTGTTCAAAGTTCACAATAAAAGTCCTGAATAAGGCCATTTATTTATTTTATATGAGTACTGTCAAGATCGGTGAATTTTCAGTTCAAAATCACTCTGGATAATGAATTCCCGACAGGTTTTCTGAGAGTAAAGTGTTTTTAGTCCTTGTAAACACGCCTTATATTTTGAAAAACAAGCAAACAAAATATCCTTGAAATGAAATGATAAAAATTAGAAAAGGATTTCAATGAAATCTCAAAGGTTCCTCCTGAAAATAAGCAAGTGATAAATAGCTCAATATCTGGCCACTTCCATATCAGTCTAATTTTTTAAACCTTTATTGTTCCTGGAGTGTCTATTTAAAGCCAGCAGCAGACATGACTGCTTTCTTCACTTTAAAGCCTCCTTTTTGTCTTATAAGACAGAGATGTTCCTGTGTTTGTCCTCATTAGTTTGACCTTTCCAGAACAGCATAACCAGCACTAAACCTTCATCTTCTCGTTTCAGAAGCACTCTTAAGGTAACCAAAGCTGTCCAGTCTAATGAGAAGGTCTGTGGGTCATTGCATGCAGTTATCTAACTAACTTTGTGATACGTTCTGTTATGTGAAAGGCAAGGTCATATGGTTTCGGAATCGAGCGTTAATGCGTGAACATGCTGCTGTTTCGTGCAGCAGTTGAAGTTAAGTCTGATAAAGTCGCCTCAATAACGTAATTCAGGTAGGTTGGCTGTTGGCATGTGCTGAGCTCGTGGGGAGGCCATATTGCTTGAGTATAATCTCAGCATGTGGCGAGTGTGTCAGAATAAACATGGTGTGCTCACGCCAAGAGAGACCACGGAGGCCCATGAGTGTGTGATTTAGAGGGACTGTTTCTCAGCGGGACCCGATCTGGCTGCCCTGTGCTGGGCTTTTACATACACACATGCACTTGCAGCTCACATTCATGGTCTGGGCATCCCCTTCCGGCACAGGCAGGCGGCGGGGCTGGCGCTGTCTCCGGTTGTCATGTCTTAAACACATTTGCGTCCCATGATCTCAGGATGGCTGCAGCCTCTGGAAGAATCCTCTTTAGTGGGATTACACACCAAGGTAATTAACAAATCATCATTTTCTCTGTACTTTTCTTCTCTCCTCATGCAGATTGCTTTGGTTCCAGTTCAGTTCGTTTATTATTTGCCAGTTGCATGCACTGCTGTGCAAATGTTTGGAGTCACATGGTGCATTAGTAATCAAATAATGGACTCAAATAGACACGTTGGATTGGCATGCATTTCTGTCTTATAAAAGTGTTTCCCCTGCTGCCCTATAAGGCTCATAGTGGCTACTTTTGGGTGGTGTACCAATCAGTGCGGGACACTGGCCAATTACTGACAAGCATGATGATCATTTAATGGTGCTCACGTGTACAACATTTAACACGCTGTTGATGGGAATGCTGGGTCCAGGACCTGTTTGGGATCCGACTATGGTGGGATTTGATGGAGCCTGATCTTCTGCCATGGTGATCTGGGGACACTGTACCACAGTGTCTATGTGCGGTTGTCCTGCGTTGCATGTGCTACCTCATGGCGGTTACAGCAGGATGATGCCCACCACACGAGGTTTACCAGAATATGCGCCATCAGACACAGCGCTTCCTTGGCCTGCCTGGTCAGCAATTTCACAAATCAAGCATATATAGGACCAGCTGGGCACAGATTCAGCAAATATGAGTGAGGATCTCCAGGCCCAGCTGCAACATCTGTAAGCAAAAGTGCTGCAGGATGCTCTACAGGACCTGTATGCCTCCATGCCCAACCGTATCTCCTCTTGTATGCAAATGACTCCTTTCAGCTATACAACTGTAATATTGTAATCACATACACATATCATCATTACATCCACACTGTCGTTCAATTCCAACATCTCCTTTTTGGTGCATTAATTCTGTCATTAAATACACATCTGACATCTTCACAATAAGCATGTGAAAGACAATAAAGCTCGACCATCAACCAATAAAGGAAATTGTGGTGCAATGAATTTATCTGCCTCAGTGGGGTTGCACTCCACACCTTTGCTCACTCCTCAGTACGTACACTGACAGAGCTGATGAGTTCATAGATCAACATGGCTATCAGATCAGCAGATTCTATGATATTTGGATTCAGCTCACAGCACTTTAGAAACCTGACCTAAACATAACAAATTACACACACACACACACACACACACACACACACACACACACACACACACACACACACACACACACACACACACACACACACACAGTGCAAGAATGCACTTAAATCCATCCTGTGATACATTACCTATGTGTTATAATTAGCCCCACCCCTCTCTCTGATCAGTCAGAGTCTGTATGCAGGTTGAGCATGTGCATTTGGACAGAGCAGTAAACATGCACTGGAAGCTGCTTTGGCATTTAAACTGGGATTTAATTCAGTTGGGAATGAGTGAATTTTAGCTGTGATGAGATTGCAATGACACCACACACGGTGATCCTAAGATATGAAGCCTAGAAAGCATGTAACTGCCCGCGAAAAGTGTGAGTCTTGGGTTCTAAGTGCTTTTTATTTAGCAATATTTTTTTTTTTTACAGCCAAAATCACATCACACAGGGTGAGTGCTGTTTGACGACAGAAGTGTTAGAGGATCAGATTGGATTCTTCTTTAACCCCCCTCTGCTTTCCCACCCAGCTGATATTGGACTGATTGCCATGCCCGGTGATACCAATACGCAGGACTTCGATTCCATGTAATGGTTAATTTTTATTGAACCATTCATCATGAAGTTTCTATTGAATTTAAAGAGCAGCTGGCAATCTCGAAAGCAATAAAATAAAATACAAGCATAAAAAAATGAGATTTTGATATGACCTGAATGATTTGTTGGACGGTTTGAATGGACGCAGCAGAAATCCCATCCCCCACTGACTATTACGGTGGGGAGAGGGAGACAGTTGAACCCTTTGACCTTGGTAATCCGCTGAGTGCTTTTGAAGGTGAATAGGGTCACGGGTCCCATGCTGCATTTCTGCACATCCACGCGAAACCTTATTCAGAGTAAATGCACCCTTTTAGGTGTCCTTTCCAAAACCAGATCTCAGAAAGGATCACAAGGGCACCCTCTACCAACCCTGCTTGATAACTCCCTGCCTTGTTAATCGCATTGTGCTCGGTATTAGGCCGGCGAGAATAGAGGTCACCGTGTCTCTGAGTAGAGCTTGGGTATGTTTGTGTCTGATTTGATTTCAGCCACAAAGCATAATGAAAGAGATGAGGGTGATGAGTTAGTCAGTTAGCCATTAGTATTTGATGACTAGAGGGCTTTGGAGACCAGAGCATCGGGTGTTATTTCAGACACCTTGATTTATCCATGTTGTGCTGGGGTGGGTCACTGCGTTCTTATAGATTGCTTTTCCAAGAAAGCCGTAATGGACTTAATTTAGGAAATCAGCGCTCTGTCCAATTGATATGATGGATCGCTGACTGTCGAGGGCGGCTGACAAAGCGCAGAGCAATCTAGAGTGAAGAGCGTCCTTTGTTAGGCTAATTGTAGAATAAAGAAAATAAAGGAATGTAATTATGGAATTGAAGCACAAGAATATTGACCAGCTTTCTCAAACGAGAGCTCCAAAATTCAAGTTTTGGGTGAGTAGATCTTCAGAATGGCTTCTTTCACAGTGTTTTTAGGGGATCATGAGGGGGTTTGGTAGGGATGGGGGCTTCAGGGGGGTGCTCATAATGCCAGGCCTTTCATTTTGCATATGAGCTGATAGGATTAACTGTATTGGTTATGATGGAGTGTAGCGTCTTCAGAGGCCCACGGTTCTTAGCAAGAATGAACCATTCCTCTGCCAAGACTATCAAACAGCCTTTATATACTCCACCATTGCCAGTTGCCTAGGAGACCAGTGTAATCCAAGTGTTCCTCCCTCACTCTCCCTTTCTCTCTCTCTCCCCCCTCTCTTTTTCTCCTTCTCCCTCGCCTCGGCTCTCCCGTCTCTCTTCTCCCTCTTTTTTCCTCCCTGATTGGAGACTCTATTGACTCGTGCCATTGAGCTGGCCTTCAGACCGACACAGCAGCTGTCAGGAGATGGAAATAAATCAGAGGGAAAGTGCTCTAAAACCTATTGATTTTCTCTGATTACGGAACATTTGGAAATTTAGACCAGCGCAACCACTTCTGCGGGAGGCAAATATGAATAATCCGATGCCTCACATGCTGGTAATATCATACACTCAAGGGACGGCCGTGTCCTTGCTGGAAATTTTGTGACTTGGGTGCACTCATCAGCACAGAAGCATACACTCATACATACACATGTACACACATTCAGAGTCAAAGCACAGCTTTTTAGTGGTAAGAAATAGACATTTCATACTGTGTTTTGCTTATGAATTTAAAGCAACCGATGCTTGTATTTTCCTGGAGAACTCTCCCTCCTTAATGATCTCCAGAGAAATTGACTTCACCTTCTTCTCAAGTTGTGGGCTTTCCTTCAGGCCTTATGGCTCTGGATTTATGATCCTTTGGTAATTAGAATTGATTGTCTTTGTTTAATCCTGACAATTTTACCAAAAGACAGAAGACGGAGGTTGCATGTGCCAATACACCAGCCTTTAGTGCTATATTAAGAGCTTTGTCTTTTAATCTTAAGGAAAGACCTCCTCTGAATATTACCACTAGTTCTACTTGTAGAGGGGTCCACTTTTTTTTGCTATAATAAATCTAATGCACATCCAATATGTTTCTTTTTTGTGTTGTATTTATAAAAAGTCGAGTGTGCATTTAATATTCACGTGTACCTGGAATACATCATAGGAGGCATTACAATCCACAGTGGACAGTGCAGTGGGTTCCCACAGGTATTCATTGATCGTGATCTGTGGCATCTGGCTGCCGTGTGAAAAGACAAGTGACTCCGGTAGAAATCACATCCACATTCAGTGCAGGAGCCTCAGGCACATCCCGCAGGTCAGTGCAGTGTTGACCACACTGCTTTATTAACACTACAACACCAAACACAATGCCTCATCTGAGCTCTTAAAGTTGATAACTGGACCCTAGAGGACTCGCAACCTGTGGCACGGCCCAGTGGTTTACTGAAGTAATTGTACCAATTGTGTGTGGTGCAGATTCTGCAACGCCACGGACCCTTGTTGCTAAGACACTGTGCAGGCTGCTACTGGTTTCATACTGGTATGGGCGTATTCTCATGGCATGGGTTGGATCCAGTGGTGTGCCTAATCATGTCATTGCACCTCACTGCTTGGTGACAATTTGCAGAACCGTCATGGTCTTCATGCACCCCCACAATGATGGGATATTTCAGGATAATGCACCAAGTCCAAGTTGTTTAACACTGAGGATCAAGATCCAGAAATGTTAAATGCCCACAAAACAACATCTGGCATGTTCTGATAATTCACGTGACCTTCATGAGCGCACTGACCAGCAGAGGTGGGGATTTCAGGTCCATCAAGTCTAAATCCACCCCAAGATTTTGTTCCCTGTATTGCCTGGCCAGCTGCACTGCAACGGGACTGCCTGGGCAGTTGGAACAAAGTCTTGGGGTGGATTTAGACTTGATGGACCTGAAACCCCAACTCACAACTTATACAAGCCATCCCCTGAGGCAACACCACTTCAGTGTTCACAATGTTGTCCCATGACTTTTGGCATGTCATCGTATAAGGAAAATCTCCTGCAAATGTAAAATAAGGTTATATTTGGGACCAGTAACGTACTTACTTACAGTATATATAGTGCCAAAAAGGGTTCCACTATTGTTACCGCTCAGAGAACCCATTTTCAGTACAATATTGAACCGTTTTGCTTTTGAGTTTTGAGGCGACGTAAATGGATATGATCAACAACCCATCTCAGTGAAGTGTGCTTTCAGAAGGTATCAGAGTGTGGATCTATTTTAAAGTGGAAAATGAAAACCTATAATATCTGTTATCCCAGCATTCCGACTGCATCTGAACTAGACACCGTTCATTGAAACGCGTGAGGAAAACATGAGGGCCCAGCATTTACACTTCAGCTCTATTTTCTACTGTTTACAGTGAGTCACGTCCACCAGACACCATGTCAGATATATGTTCCCTCCATGTATTGAACTGGTTAAAGAAATCACAGAGATGCTCCATTTTTCTTCAGTTATTATTTACAAAATTACAAAATGGTTATTGTGCATAAATAATATGAAAAAGAGACTTAAGATATGAATTCAGACAGTATATGACTGTGTATTTATAAAAACAATTGTCAGCATTATGAAACCAGTAGAGGGGAGTCAATCGAAACAGATTATAATCAAGTTAAACACTTTATAAAATATTCATTCAAAAAATCAGGCCAGAAAACCCCAAAAACCACACATCAGCCTTGAATATAACCTCATAAAAGTATTGTAGCATTAATAAGATGCATTAATAACTGGTACTAGAATTATACATTTTACAGGGTGAAGCAGACCAAATTAACCTTCAGAACTCTAATTTTATGGGATAATTTTATAGTTTGACGTACATATATTTATATATATTTGACCATGTTTTGATCAAAAAAATTACTTGTGTCTACAATTGCTTTTTGTTTTGTTTTGTTTTGTTTTAAAGGACTTAAAACCACATTAGACCTCAGAAATCCTGTTAAAATTTGATCATCCAGAATGTTTTTGAGCTGAAAATTCACAAAATATAATGATTTACTTGTAACGAGTGGATTTATTATAATAATAAGTTCTACTTACACATCTTCAACACATTCTTTAATAAGATACAGTGACTCAGAATGTGCTCCAAACTGCACTGTTCTTTAGGCCTGGATTTTATGGTGCTTTAAACCCAGAAATGAATTAAAACGGAAAGTTGGCTTAAATTCTCAGACTGTATCAGTTCAATCCAGAAAAACAGGCCTTTGCTGCTTCATGAGGAAATGGAACTCTTTGCTCTAAAGCTCTGTCCTTCTGGGAAAGTTGTACTATTAGTATATATTGTATTTGTAGATTAATATTAGTACATATTACCTGCCTCAGTACTTTACGGGGGAATGATAAACCTTTGTAACTTTCAGTGAAAATCAGTAATTCTTTTTTTTTATTTTATTTTATTAAACATAACTACCATTAATATTTTAGAGCATTGGTTCATTTGTTAGGAAATTTTGAAAAATTCACATTATGTTGAACAGTAATTGTGTAATATTAGGATATAATAATATATTATACAATATTAGCTTATAATTCAGTTTCATTTCTGATCTCAGGTGCTTTCCCTCATCACTTGTACTTGCGCCTGTCTGTTTCAAGTTTGATCAAACTCGGCGTCTTAGCCAGTGGTGCCTCAGTCATTTCGATATCATAACTGATCTAAATGATGTGCAAAGCTGACTGACAGTTTAACTGTAGTGTTCGGAAAGTCAGGGTGTTCACGAATATTGTTGCTGCATCCACAGACACCAAAACATCAATTATCAGCAGAGGGCCACAATTCTTTCTTTCAAATGATCTGTGAATCCGTAATCAATACAATGTATTACGTTTCTTAAGCTTATTCTCCGGTGGACTTAATTAGAGTGGCACTTTGCTGTTTTCTGGTTGCAAATCAGATCTAAATTAATTTATCCCTCAATCCCGCATCCTCTCCCATCTCCTTTTAGAAAACGCTGAGTCTGTCAAACAGGTCTGGAACGCATGCATATGCGCGGACATCTGCGCACGGCCCATTTTGCACGTCTCGTTTATTTATTTCTTTTTTTATGGTGAGCAAGTTCACTGCTATATTCCCATTTCATTTTTCACTATCAATTGAAGGCAGTCAGGAGGCCACGGTGAGGCCGGTGAAGGGAAACTCATTTCTGCCTTTGGTGCTCAGCGTTATACAGAGCAGAATCTGCCTTATCTCATCACAAATCTTCACAAGTGCAAATCATTAACCTCGCAATTCAGCGTAATGGAGAAATTGCACTTTGTCATGTTTGATGTTTGGTTATTTCTGGAATGCAGTGCCACCCGTGCCCTGGTGATGGACGCTCTGACATTTTGAGTGACAGTGAAAGTGGCTGCTGTCTCTAACACCAGAGGACAGAATCATATGGAGAGATACTCACATGGAAAGCTTTAGATGCTAGGATTTATTAAAGCTCCAGGCTGCATATTTTGGAGCTCCACTCTCCTTTTTTTTTGGGCTTTTCCGGGCTGCAGGCTTGATGTGTTTGAGTTTTTCCCTGAGAACTGAAGCAGAAGTTCACAAGTTTACACACACTTTCATTTCAAACTTCTGTTCCTCTGCTAAGAATGTAAAATATCCAGGAATATAAGCTGCATATGAATCGTGTGCTCTTCAAGTGACACATAATTGCTCCCCACAAACATCCTTATCATAGCTGATGATGCAGAGTGGGCCGTAAATGCATCGGTCCTGACTGTTGAAGAGGAGTAAATTTGAATGCATGATGTTGATTACGCTGGTTAAAAAAACCAGCACCATAAATCAGCTTTGCTTTCCCAGATTCACTTGTTTGACTGGTTGCTCCCTAATGTTATTCAAACTCGTAACAAATCCCCAAATGCTGCTTTAAATGCTTGTTCTGTGTTATAGAGTCTTGAATAAACAGGCTCATTGGGTACTAGATAGATAGATAGATAGATAGATAGATAGATAGATAGATAGATAGATAGATAGATAGATAGATAGATAGATAGATAGATAGATAGATAGATAGACTGCTACTTGATCTACAAAACAAAAACCCAGAAAACATATTTGACCACAAATGTATAAAGCAGATGAAGAGAGTTTCAGTGGAATTTCACTTAACTCTTCAAACCCTGCACACAAGCTTACACTTCACCTCTTCACTTTGTTCATAACTACATTTTTAACATCGGTTTCATAGACCGTAAAAGTAGAGCCCAAATAAGTGAGAGCTAAACGAGTAATTCATTATAATTTCTGCATTATAATATAATAATAACAGAATAATAAACATAGGCTTCAAATAGTTGAAGAATGTGCAAGTTTGAAGAACAGAAACATGGTTCCACAACTATTTATTTATTTATTTATTTATTTATTTATTTATTTATTTATTTATTTTGGGGGGGGGGGGGGTGTAATTGCTATTCAATCTTGAAAGCAAAAAAGTAAAAAAAACTTGACCACTTTCAACCACACATCCTTCTAGCCACTTGTCTTCAGACTAGCCTGGTGTTGCTGTCAATTGAGTGTGTCCAGACTGGTGGGTGACCAGTAAATCAGTCAGCCTGCCAGATTTACTTGTGCGAGTAGTTGGTCCCCCGTGACTCTAAAACTCCTACAAATGAGTCTAAAAGCTTTTGCAAGACCTACACTGTTACGAAGTGTAAAATAACGAGGGTAGTTTGATATCTGATACTGTTGCATTGTTTTGTAATCAAATCTGAGATCCAGCTGCCCAGATCCTACCCAGATCTACAGTTCAGTCCACTGCGATGGTTCTTTGGATTCTTTGGAGCCTTACTGTGGGAGAAGCGTTTTCCTCTTGGAGTGTGACGAGTGTTTTCAAACCCTCCTCAGAAAGACACTGGAAGCTGCTTACAGATTTAGCTTGCAGCTTACAAGTAACTCTTGTACAATATTGTATCTGTACAATCGCGTGTGATGCTACTCAATCCGATCTGTGCAATATGCCGAGCCCTGAGACTCCACTGAGTGACACATACAAGGCAAAGCTCCAAACCAACGTCATCCCCTTGTCCCGGGGCTCGCAAAAATACAATGAAAGCTCTATTACGCTACTTTCAGAATGTTTTTTGTGGTAAAATCAACGACTCCATAACTGAGGAGCCTGATCACTGGTTGAAATATGAACATGATGTTTGTTTTTAAAACTGCTTTATAACCTTTACAACCCTATGCCAATTTTTGCATTATTATATTTGCCATAAAATAACTAAATATATCTCGGAGACATGTTTTGATAAAACATTATGCCCCTCCCCCACCCTTTTTTGATCTGCTTATAAAGACTATCAAATTATTTATATGAATTATATTGATAAGAATATTTGAAACAAGCTCAATCAGCGTCAGATCCTGGCAACATGCAGGTCGAGCATGTAGACAGAGCAGTAAACATGCACTGGGTGGCTGCTATGGCATTTAAACTGGGATTTAGTTCAGTTGGAAATGTCACACATCACACGTCAAACAGCCATCCTTAGATAAGTCTTGGGCAGGTCTCCTGGTTGGTAGCTTACGCTGATGCTGAGTTATGAAGCCTAGAAAACGGCATGTAACTGTCCACAAAGTGCAGATCTTGGCTTCTAAGTCTTAACAAAAAAGAGCAAAAAAGAGATGTTTGAGTGAATATCCATTTTCAAGCTTAGATTCCAAACCTAGAAGCTCGTGATTGGTCCCGAATGACACTCCAAATCCAACAAATCCAGCTGAACTCTGCACTGGGAGTCTGGGCCTGGAAAACATTCCTGTGTTACTGAGTGTGAAATAGTATTAGACACTGGATTGAGGGAGTTGCTGTATTTTGATCTCAAAACCACAAACCCAGAAAGCTTGACCACTTCTAAGCACACATTCCTGCATTCGCTCCTCTTTAGACTAGCCCCTGGTCAAGGTACTGCTGTAGTAGTAGGTCTGCTCTGACTGGCGGTGTTTTTACTCCTCTGTCTTTCTCTCTGCAGAGTATCGGTAAGGGCTCCCTGTGGTGCATAGACCCAGAATACAGACACAATCTCATCCAGGCGCTGAAGAAAACGCCTTATCATCCCTACTCCCAAGTGTTCACCACGCCTCCCACCTCTCCTCAGGCATATCAAAGGTAAGCAAGTGCCTGGCTGACGATATCGATCCTCATACCTCTCCGCCTCTCTCTCTCTCTCTCTCTCTCTCTCTCTCTCTCTCTCTCTCTCTCTCTGTATCTCTCTCTCTCTCTCTCTCTCCCCGTCTCATGTGTGTGCTAACAGGCCGTGTTAGTGCCCGTGTCTGCAGGCAGAGAAAAGCTGAGGGTTGCTGTCAGAGAGCTGCCCGGCACTGGGCTTTCAGAGGTGCTGCTGCTGCTGCCTCGCCGCTTCATTTCATTTAGATCCAGCTAACAGGTCCGCACGCTCCCAGCCACTCGACTGTGCAAGACAGAATAATTGCTTTACTGTAAAACCTAAACTGGCATATCATCCTTAACAAAGGCTATGGAACAAATGGGCAGGCAGTTGGGTGGCTGGAGAGAGGAAATGGAGATAGGTGTTTCTAAAGAGGCTGAATCAAATCAGACAGCTCTAGTTACAGCGCTAGAGGGAGGGAGGGAGGGAGGGGGAGAGGGACGAGTGTAGAGGAATGAGGTGTTGGTTAGGCCTCCGAAGATGTAGGAGGGGATGCAGCAGGTGTTCCGTTCTGACACTTTGCAATTTCTTAAACAGATTTCGGAGTCTCACTTTTAGTGCCGAGTGTGAACAGTGGAGGCATCTGAGGCTTCATTTACACTCGGCTTGATCAATTTCGACAACCGTCAATCAGGGGTACGTGGCTGTGGACCTGACAAACACCAGGCGGTCCCATTTAACAAGGGCTGAAGATCTTTTCCCACTGATAGCAAGAAAGAAAAAGAAGAAGAGTGCCATTCCCCCCCCCCGTGATCAATAGAAAGGTGTCCTTTACAAAGTGTGAACAATAGAAGAGTGCTCCTTTCACCATCTGATTAACAGGAAAGTGTTCTTTACAATGTGTGAGCAATGCAAAGGTGTCCTTTTCACAGTGAGACCGATAGAAAAGTGTCCTTTACACTGTGTGACCAATAGAAAAATGCCCTTTACAATGTGTGACTAATACAAATGTGCCCTTTAGATTGTGTGACCAATAGAAAAGTGGCCTTTACACTGTATAACTGATAAAAAAAATGTACCCTTTACACCATGTGACCAATAGGAAGGTGCCTTTTACACTGTATGAACAACAGAAAACTGCCCTTTCGATGGTGTGATTAGTAGAAATGAACCCTTTACACTGTAATCAGTGTGTTTTTCAGAAGTAGAAGCTCATTGTCTGTTTTCAGCTGAACGTTTTGTTTGTTGTTCCTGTTGTTTGTAGCTCTCTTATCACAGTTATATCATTTTTTTTTTGTCTGGCAAAAGAGAAAAAGCAAACATCTGTTAAAAGTGTTGGAACAGAATTCAGAGAGGATTTAGTGTTAGGAGGTGGAGAGAAGAGTGTGTTTTGCGTTTGGGTGTTTTTATTCATCCGCCTGTAACCTGAGCTGTTTTCACACTGCTCCAGTTTTCAGTGATCAGCAGTAAGACAAAAGCGCGGCGCTGCTGCCTCGTCAGTGCAAAAATCCCTGCAGCTCGACAAAGTGACGCTCATTGAGGTCACCTACTGAAACGTCACTGCCGAGGTGAACTGCTGCAGGACGTGGAGCTGCAGATCCTGCTGAAATATGCAGCTTTTTGTTTTTCATAGAAAACAATGTAAAGTGAAGATTTTCCTCAAGTTTTTATTACATTTATCTCTGTTTTCCTATTATCTCTCTCTCAATTCAGATCAGTTCAGATCAGATCAGATCAGATCAGATCAGATCAGATCAGTTCAGTTCAGATCAGATCAGTTCAGTTCAGTTCAGATCAGATCAGATCAGTTCAGTTCAGTTCAGTTCAGATCAGATCAGATCAGATCAGATCAGTTCAGTTCAGTTCAGATCAGATCAGTTCAGTTCAGATCAGATCAGATCAGATCAGATCAGTTCAGTTCAGTTCAGATCAGATCAGTTAAGATCAATTAATTCAATTACAGTTAATTTAAATTCAATTCATTTCAGTTTAGGTCAGGCCAGGTCAATTCAGTTCAGTTCAGTTCAGTTCAGATCAGATCATATCAGATCAGTTAAGATCAAGTAATTAAATTTCAATTCATTTCAATTCAATTCAGTTCATTTATGTCCATTCAATTCAGTTCAATTCAGTTCATTTTAGGTCCATTCAATTCAGTTCAATTCAATTCATTTCAGTTTGGATCAGGTCAGGTCAATTCAGTTCAGTTCAGTTCAGTTTAGTTCAGTTCAATTCAGTTCAGTTAAGATCAGATCAGATCAGTTCAGATCAGTTAAGATCAATTCATTCAATTTCAGTTCAGTTCAGTTCAGTTCAGTTCAGTTCAGTTCAATTCAGTTCAGTAAATGTTATTGGCATGAACGTTTTGTTCCTTGAAATCTAAGGAAAAGCTCTCATTAAATCATCAGTGACATCAGTGGTCATTCCCGTTGACTGATTGGGAAAACCAAACCTGTTTCCTCTACTAGTGCTTTCATTGTTTTTTTATTTGGAAGTGCTTCACACACATATTTTATTTTATTCATTTATAAAGAAAAATAATAATTAAGAAAACGTTTTTTACGTCTTTCCACAAACTTTTACTTCCAAGGCAAGAACATTAAATGGGAAATTCCACCAATTTCCACTGTTTCTGCCAATAAATATCCACATAATTAGATGATTGAGATGTAAACAGAGTAATTGAGTGTGGTTTGGTGCCAAACACTTTCAAACGTTCAATGCCTAAAAGCTGCATCACAGAAAACTCATAGAAGGAATGAAAAAGGCCTGCTGTCCATCAGCTTTACAGAAAGATTCCATTTATTTACAGTGAACCTGGTAGCTTCAATTATGTAATGTTAGGTAATGTTACCCCAGGTTCTCTTTGAAGTACAGTTCGCCCATACTGTCCTCTTTGTGACACCCATTGACAGTTGCTTGACCCTCCTCCCTGAGCAGCTACAAACTCAAGCCAAGATGGGAAAAGTGATTGGTGGGTGTCAAATGTGTAGTGTTGCCATCTCCTGAACAAAACACGGCAGGAATTTAGGGTGTGATGAGTGTGTAATCTGCCAGAGTGAACATCATGAAAAACTAAAGTGTAGTGTGATCTCAGCATAACAGGACTGTCCGTAAGCCCCCTGTCCCACTCCGTTCAGGGGGCTATTAAGTGTGTGCTTCACTTTTGTTTTGGGGATTGTTTATGTGTGTCTATCATGCTTATGTACTTTATAGGTTGTGTTTGTGTGTGTGTGTGTGTGTGTGTGTGTGTGTGTGTGTGTGTGTGTGTGTGTGTGTGTGTGTGTGTGTGTGTGTGTGTGTGCGTGTAAGGACACACAGTGGCTCAGCTTCTCTCCTGCTCTCAGGCCAGATGGTGGATCTGCATGCAGCAGCGTGTAATAAAGTGTTTATTCAATACTGTGGCTCACAGGAAGCAGAATGAGCTTACAGCATTCTGGGTTCCACACAAATCAGTTGAGTCATATGCGGCCACTCTCCGCTCTCTTCCTCTTCTGACGAGCTTTAAACGGACTCTGGCTTTATTTTCCAAAAGATCTCACAACAACAAGCGCCATCTAGAAATATGGGTCTGAGTTATGAGCTGCTGGGATTTGGACACTGAAGCCACACTTACAGTAGAGCAGATTAGAGGCAAAGCAATTAGTGTTCTGGGTGTTTCAAAGGGAAGAGAAAATGAAATGGAAGAGAGAAAATGAAAAAGAGACAGTGATGGAGAGAGGAGAAAAGTGCGGGGGGGGGATATGGGAGGAAAGAGGGAGAAAGAGAGGGAGTGTGGAGAGGAGAGACAGAGTAGGAGGAGAGAAAGAGAGAATGGAGGAAGTTTTGATAAAACGGAAAGTGAGGGAGAAAACGGAAAACTAGTGAGAGAGAGAGAGAGAGAGAGGGAGAGAGAGTGAGAGGCTGGAAGCTGGAGTAGTGTAGTGCAGGCCTAGACACATCCACATTCCAACACACTAACAGTACAGAGAGAGAGAGAGAGAGAGAGAGAGAGAGAGAGAGAGAGAGAGAAAGTGAACGAGAGTGATAGAGAGGGAGCGAGAGAGTGACAGAGAGAGAAAGAGAGAGGGAGAGAGAAAGCAGCTAGAGAAAGTGGGAGACAGAGGAGAGCCACAGAGAGAATGAAAGTGAACGAGAGAGAGAGAGAGTGAGAGTGAATGAGAGAGATGGAGAGAAAGAGAGAGAGAGAGAGAGAACAGGGTGGAACAGCTGGAGGCCCTCCGAGTCCTTACTGTGCCGTTTGCCCTGCAAGAGAGTTAGCGATGGCTGCCATGGTAACAGGAACGCTCCATGGTAAACCCGTAGCGAGACAGGTGCAGTTGCATCACAGGGCTATTTGTTGCCTGGCAAAAGGACAGGCCATTAGCACTAGAGAAATACGCTATCGCCCTGGCAACACGCATCTCTCCATGGCAACAGCAGAGATGGCTTCCAGCCTATTTTCGGTTTTCTGTACCTGCTTTGTCTGTCTTTCATAAAATTCATCGGACGCGAATTATCGAGAGATGACAACTGAGGTCCAGCTTTAGGAGATTAATTTTAAATAAGATCGTATGAACTGAAAGAGTAGACAGAAAAGAGAGGGTGGGGGACACCACAGACACGCACAAACCTCCGGCTCGGGCCGAGAAGCTGCCCTTTCTCCCCTTTAGGCCAAAAATACAGCAAATAAACCTCATCATTAGTGTTTTAAAGCTCTGCATTTGTTCCATCTTTTCTCTCCAGGCAAGTGCAAGACTTCGCTTTAGGCTTTCATGAGTCTATGATGTGTGTGTGTGTATGTGTGTGTGTGTGTGTGTTTGACCACAGCTTGTCTTGGTCTCTCAGTGTACTAAACTTTAGCTCCTCCACATAAGGCCTCATATAGAAACGGCCTTGTTAAATGATAACGCTTTTTTCATATCCACCACCAGCTTTCCCTGGAGTATCCATACTCAGCCTCCTGCCTTCTCTTCTCTTCTCTTCTCTTCTCTTCTCTTCTCTTCTCTTCTCTTCTCTTCTCTTCTCTTCTCTCCTCTCCTCTCCTCTCCTCTCCTCTCCTCTAGTGAAGGACACAGCTCTCACATTAGCTCCTCGGCAGCTGCAGACTGATTGGCCTGAATGGATCACATTTCACGCTGCCATAAATGCTGAAAAGACTTTTTTTTGGATTCAGTTTCATAGATGTGGAATCAATAGGGATTTTTGTGTTTAGCATTCACAGAAGGAAACTCTGCACTGGATCAATTGTTTCCTTATATAAACTCAGTGATTCTGTGTGATTTTTTCTCTCTCCTCTTCTCCTGGCTGATTTAGAGAGAGAGGAGAAGTGTAACGGCTCTTTTGTGGGTGCTGGTAAGCAGTGAATGGGAGCGTGTCTCTGTAGATTTATTGTTCTTTGGGTTTTTTTTTTGTTTTTTTTTTTTTGCTTTTTGGAAGTTTGTCAACAGCCCGCCTCTTTTTCCTGTGAAAGTTTGATGGAAAATGCTCCAGCTGGTTCCATAAATTTGATTCTTCTGTGAGACGCAGCTTCGGCTTTGGTCTTGTTGTGTTTCGGAGGCCTGCATTTGTGCGGGTGAACTTCTAGAGCACCTTTAGAGACTCAGTAACCTATTCTTTCTCCTTGTTCCTGGCTGCTGTCACAAAGACGGGTTCATCACAGCCATGCGAGGTCCAAACAGCCTTTAACGAGGTCGCAGGTTTATTATGCCACTGTTCGCCAGTCAGAAATCAAGCTTTGTTTCTTTAATGGTCAGGTCAAAGTTGAAGGCAGGTCCAGAGAGCACCGCTGGGTTTCTCAGCTTTGGGAAATTCCTCCTCCCAAGTTTGTAAAGATTCTGCTCTGAAATTCCTTCCACTAATTGTGCACAGTGTCCACAGCCCCTCCGGCCTCAAGAATGGCTCCATTGTGAGTGGTGAGCTCGGAAGAGAAAGCTGCAGCAGCTCTGGCCGGAAACAAAAGTAAGACGTGAAAGAGAGCAACAGGGCAAAAAAAAAAAAAAGAGTGAAAGAGTGCCAGGGTAGAACCAGCGCTGGCACCAATTAGTCTCTAGATTAGTTAAAGAGGATTGTGATTGCAGGGGTAAAAAGAGAAAGTAGTGGGCAATAGGATTTGAAATGAGATTATGGAATCAAGTAAAAGGGGGCTGGGCTTTTGTTTGGAAATTAATTCAGCGGTCCTGCTCGACTCAGTGAGCCAGGCCGCTCCTTCAAAGCTGTTTGCGTTAACGGGTCCAATCCGCAGAGCAGAGGAGTGTTAAAAATAGCTGGGGCATAGACCCAGCACGAGTCGTGCCAGTGGCACATGTGGTTCGCGTGAAAAATTAGAAAATAAAGAGCAGAAGAATCCCTGCCCCTCTGGTGTCTCATCAGTTAACGTAAATGTTAACATTTTCTGAGACGTTCTGTGTGAGCTCCTGTGGTTCTCACACAAACACCAGGCCTGACTTTCGGCGCTTAGTGTTTCTGAACCTGATCTCTGGTTGCTGTAGCATATGATCCTTCATTACAAACAATGGTTTTGACACCTTTCTCGATGCCGAAAACTGTGAATACACTTTCTGGAGTTTCTGATCCTTTTCTAAGAAAGGGAAAAGTTATTGTTTGGGGTAATCAGCCAGATCTTACGTACGTGACAGTTACGTACAGTGGTGTTTTAATATGTAATTAGTAATAAGCAATCGCTGTAATAAACACAAATTTAATCAAATTAAATCTAATAATATGAGAAACTGGAATTCATAGTGAATAAACATAGAATGAAAAAGAAAGGCTTGAAATATTTAACATATTGGACAAATGAACAAACACAGTATTGGGTTGTTTTTAATAATAAAAACTACAACAATAATAATTATAATAACTAATTATTATTATTATTATTATTATTATTATTATTATTATTATTATTAACATTATTATTAGTAGTAGTAATATTTTTTTATTATTAGTAGTACTTATGTTATAAAATGTGGGCTTGTCCTAAACTTTTCCTGCCAAAAAAACTTACAAATAATTAAAAATAATTCCTTCATTTTATTTATACCCCCTCCATCTTTCTATAGTTCAATGAAAACCAAATATCCATATTTTTAAACAAGCTGTTCATGGACAAAAGTGATCACAGGATGTGCTAAATGGTTTCCCATGAAAAAATGCTGGAATATTCCTTTAAAATTTGAATCGTCTAAAGAAGAACCAAACTTAGAGGAGTGGAGACACAAATGGAGGCTTCCTCTCTGCCCTTTCTCCATCCAGTCTGGTAACCGTACTCATTGCACTGGTTCCAATGCTCTGCAGCCCTTCTGCATATCTCAGTCCAACAATAGCCCCGCTGTATCACAGAGCACAGGCATGGATTCCATTACTAGCCGCCTCATTGTTCTCTCCTCTAAATGTGTAAAATTTTACTGACAAAACCAGGGGCCAAATAACTGCAGCTGCAGAGCCCATTCCCATTTATGATGCTCACAGCAAGGGGGGAGCGTAATAACAATAAAGACTGTTTGCATTTTTTTTTTTTTGTCCTTGCAGCTGATTAAAAAAAGGACTTGGGTCGTCTATCATGAGGCATGTGGTGTCCATGGCAACACATACCCTAGATGTAACCCGATGCAAAGCATATGTGCTTTGGAGCATATACAGCAGCCAGCATTTTTAAAAGCCCATAGAGAGAGAGAGAGAGAGAGAGAGAGAGAGAGAGAGAGAGAGAGAGAGAGAGAGAGTGAGAGTGAGAGATGGTGGTGGTGGCATGGTGAACTCAGCACCTCAGGGAGCCGAGGCTTGGCCCCCATACCTCAGCTGACAGAGCAGCCTCTATTTCAGCAGAAGAGGCAGGGGTCACTGCATAGCTTAAATCAACACCAGCGCTCTGTTTGGCTCTGCTGAGCTGTAGTGAGGACATGCACATGCAGAGGACATCAGAAAGTCAAAGAGATGCTGATGATTCCTTAGAATAGAAGGCATTAGTTAACACTTTGGAGGAATAACCCTGCATGTTCAACCCACACGCAGAGCAAACGGGGCTCCATGTGAGACAGAAAACATGAAGCAATGTCTTTAACCTGCTCTTAGGAGTGACAAACCCAGGTTCGGATAGAACTGTGGTTCTGAGGAATGTTTAGGACCCTAGGCCAATTTATCTGCAAATAAATAAATAAATAAATAAAATGTAAAATGTTTATTTTTTTGTTATTTACAGGAGATACTTGTTATTTTCAGGTATTTATATGAATTCTTACTTCCAGTGTCCTGCAGGTTGGTCATGCACACGTGGACAGAGCAGTAAACATGCACTAGAAGCTTAAACTGGGATTGAATTCAGTTGGAAACAAATACATTTGTGTTCTGAGCTGGATAACAAGTGATGACACAGTGATGGATACTATATATAGGGTAAGTCTAGTAATTTGTTGTGATATGTGTATCGTGTCTGTAGGTTACTCTGATCCTGAGACATGAAGCCTAGAAAACAGCATGTAACTTCTTGCAAACTGCAGATCTCAGGCAATTTCGTAGGAGATACTGACCACCATGACCAAACCAATAATTTCCCAACTAGTCCATCAACTCAAATGAATATTTGTGTTGTGCAACCAGTTTAACCAATAGGCTGACCAGTGTAGAATATGTCTTCACCTGGATTACCAGCTTTTCAACCGCATTAACTGTCAAGGACCAGCTTAGACCATCTGAGTCCAGCTACCAGCTAAACTTTGGTCTTTATCTGGATTTTTCAGCAGGAAAATGAATTTTTCCAAGATCTGAATCATTGAGCAGTACCTTATATATGAGGAGCTCTCCAGAACGTACCATTTAATGAACAGCAACCACTGTCAATCCTTCCCCAGTTTCAGGAGCAAAAATAGAAAGGATCCGGATTTTAAAAAGTTAAAGATGTTTTAGTTGCTAGGCGACTAGTATGCTAATGAAGTTGTTCGTCTCAAGCTGTGTCTGAGCGACGCAAAGATTTGTTTTAATCGCTCTCCAAAAAAAAAAAAAAATTAGACATTCTTATGAAGGTTATAATTATCATAGCTATAAAGAAACATGGAGGCTCTATTATGCTTCCCGGTAAATGATTTGGAAGTGTCGGGTTAAATTTTGGCTGTATGACAGGCTGGAACAGGTAAAAGAGGGCTGGGTTCATTGCAAAGGGAGCTCAGGACCGCGCTATGCTTTAGGAAGCGTCTGCTTTCATCAGCCGGAGCTGCCGGCTGACAAGTGTGAGCTCTGGCTTTCACATGCTCCGTGCAGACAAACACACTGGAAGCCCTGCGCCTTTGCCTCTGTTCTAATTCTCAATAATTAGTTAATATACTGTAAGAAGATTAAGGAGGGGGAACGTCACAGAGTCAGTGTCTGAGTGGTATCTGCTCAGGACGCCTCTGCGGGGAATGAAGGGATGGAGGGAAAGAAAGAGAGAAAACGGGAGGCCTGGTCAAGCAGCCACTTATCTGTAATCACAACAGGGATCGCTCAACATCTGCAGTGTTCCCCCAGCTGTGGAAAAGCAACTCCTGCACAGGCGTTAATCCTGTTGACCCCATTTCCCTGTTTTCTGTGTATATATATATATATATATATATATATATACACACACACACACACACACACACGCACACACACATGCACACACACGCACACACACATGCACATTTAAAATGTGTTATGAGACGGACTCTGTTTCGGTTCATGACTGACTACAAGCGCACAAAGCAAAAACCCCAATTATTTAAAATACACATCACAAACATGATCGGCCTACTTTTTCATCCAGCTACTTTACAAACACTGCAGGAAAAACATGTCATTTTCCCCCTAAATGGAGCGCGCTGAGGGCTGACTCAGTCTTCCTGGACGTTGAGTTCATTTCTGTACAATAGTCTGACCAATGCAGGGTGTAATTCACTCTGAAGAGTGTCCCACTGTGCAGCCGTATGCTTCGCTTCTGCAGGCGAATACATCAGCAAAGCTTGTCATTTCACCGAGTAAAAGCAATGATTAACGCTGCTAAGGGTCCATTTAGAAATATAATATAATGACCAGCTTACTATATGACCATGTCTAAATAACGCAGAGCCCTCTGTGTGGTTAAGTGTTGCTTTCTTAATCATGTGGTTGTAAAACCGAAGCTGTTCAGCACCTAAACATGCTCTCTGTCCATGTCTGTCACACTGTCTGCATTTACAGTTTACAACGTTCGGCCGATTTTACTGCCGAAGGTCCAGAGCAATGTTTTTAAATGCAAGAGCACAATTCATGCACCACTGGATTTCATTTGTGCACATGAAAAATAAACTTGCTGGACCAAAAAAATGCTCACCTAGTGCGTTTAAGGTGCTGGTAACTAGATACAGCTGCATGAGGATGATCAGGCAGTAAATATGTGCGGGGTGTGCGACGAGGTTCATTCATAGATTGAGAAATTCTTAGCAGAATTGTAGCCAAAAGACAAAGTGAGCAAAGGCCTCTTGCATTCCACTGTGCCCAGAAATTGGTCATGGAGGACCTGCTCTGACTTCTAGAAGCAATTCGTGTCTGGAAGCGAAGCAATTTTCATTCACGAGCAGTAAAACTGCTGGTAGTCTGTGGACCATCAGTGTCCTCTTTTGACCACATCTTTGATGAGGATTTTCCAAAGATCAGAGACGTCCACAAATCACAAAACCCGAGTCCAAGTCAAGTCATGAGTCCTTACACTGGAGTCCAAGTTATTCAAGGTCAAGTTATTTGTATGTGACTTAAGTGTGACTCAAACTCGAGTGTCCATCTCTGCTGTACACTGACCCTTCAATCCATCTGCAAATTCAGCTCCTTCCTTCACATTATGGCCTTTGGCTCATTTGTGCTCATTTTGTAGTGAAATGGGATTTCTAGTGTAAAGCTTGCCCAACCCAGCAACAGTTGCTATGAAGGAATGCATTTATGGGCGGAGTAAGTGGGGTTAGGACAGGTCAGTTGTAAGGCTGTTTATATCAATGTAACGTTTGGGTCATTTTTTCTTTTCAGCATGTCCAGTCCTCCAATTTGGCCAGGAAGTCCCTTCTACAGAAAAAACAAGGGAGTCCTCCTACAAGGTACTGTGAACATCATTCTTTCTTTCTTTCTTTCTTTCTTTCTTTCTTTCTTTCTTTCTTTCTTTCTTTCTTTCTTTCTTCTATCTATCTATCTATCTATCTATCTATCTATCTATCTATCTATCTATCTATCTATCTATCTATCCCTGTCAATCACTGTCAATCTCTCTCACTCTCTCTCTCTCTCTCTCTCTCTCTCTCTCACCTGTTTCTACTTGGTCTTTTTCTATATTTCTGTGTTTCTATATCTTCTTCTTTTTCTCTCCCTCATTTTTATTTTAGAACCCCTTCTCTCATTCTCCTCTAGTTCTTTTCATACTTTCTGCTCTCTCTCTCTCTCTCTCTCTCTCTCTCTCTCTCTCTCTCTCTCTCTCTCTGAGGGCTGCTTTGCTTTGGTTCCGCTTTACCTGAACCTGCATTTTTTTTATTCACTTCAAAGCGGCTAAAACAAGGAATCTTGGTTTTATTTGCATGCTCTTTAGACAAGCCTTTCCTTCAACAAAAGGCTTGCCTGCATGCACCTGGCTGTCTCATAAAGGAATTAGTGCGGTGGGTGTATTTTATGTTTGTTCGGGTTTTAAAAGAGGCTGCTCCAAACCTCAATCCATTTTTATGGCTTTTTTTTTTTTTTTCAAATGTCGTTTTTCGGGATTCTGGCAAACATCTCTGTGTCGTCCTTTCTCCTGTTCCTTCCTACTGTAATCCAGCGGCATTTCTCTTCTCCATCTCAATTCAGAGCTATCAGCAGGAATTCAGAAAGGAGCTTATGTATAAATCAGTGCTATGCAATTGTCATTTGACCAGTTCATCGGTATTCTGGGCTCTAGCCGCCGTAAATGGCAGTGCAGAAAGCAGGACTTGATGTCGGACCATTGTAAGGGAGGAGTGAGCGCTAAGTGGATTTTTTCCCCCTCTCTTTTCGGAGAACAAAGCCTTCATTTTGTTTTAGAAATAAGAAATAAAGATGGTTTGGGATTATTTTTAAGTTGAATAGATAAAAGACTGCAGTGATTTTGTCTCTTAAGTCTCATAAATTGGAACTATAAAGCATATTCATGTCTAGATGTTCTGCTATATTATTTCCAAAAGTTTTCAGACACCCCTTTTCACAGCTTGTGTAATCTCCATAAGAAAGCATTGGCAATAAAACTGGATGAGCACATGAGCCTAAGGTCACTATTCACCAATACCCAGAATCAGCTGGGGTGGTACAAAGCCCCCCAGCACTGAACTGTGGAGCAGTGACGCTGTGTTCTCTGGTGATGAAAGGAGTTTCAGTGGCATTTGTGTGCCAGAACTAATCATACAACATCAGTGTGACCTCACTGTTGCTCTCACGTGATTGAATGCAGTCAGATCTTCACAGCAA
The DNA here is from genome assembly GCA_034509495.1 of Acestrorhynchus altus. Classification (NCBI taxonomy): domain Eukaryota; kingdom Metazoa; phylum Chordata; class Actinopteri; order Characiformes; family Acestrorhynchidae; genus Acestrorhynchus; species Acestrorhynchus altus. The sequence continues at coordinate 30,425,651 of CM067513.1, read as the reverse complement.
TGTTCCAACATCTAGTGTAAATCCTTCCCAGAAGCACGGACACTGTTACTGCAGTGAACTGGGCTAAAATTCATTTTAATATTCCAAATTTCAGAAGAAATATTGGATGAGCTACATGTGCAGTATGCAGTCCCATGGCCTTACTTTTGAACAAGACCTCCTCATCACGTTTCCACGGCACTGTTAAGACCATTCTTCTGCTTTGGAGCAGATCGCTCTCCTGGGCTGGGTCTTATCTCGGACAGTGGTTTTTTATAGGTCCAGTGTGAGCAGTTGTGCATAGTTTGTAGCCTGTTGAACCTCTTCAGATGCCCTCTCACCCCTCTAGATGCCTCTTGTGTGGTGGTCATAAAATGTTAGAAACCATAAAGTTATGTTTTTTAATGTTATATCAAATTTAAAACCCAGAGTGATCACGTTTAATCTATAATTCTTTTTTTTCATATTGAAAAATCAAGTTTTTTTTAACCCCATGAGTTTACAAGACAGTGATTGATGTTCTGGATTGATTTTGGTCACTGGCTGTTTACGCCATCAACGTCCTAATGTGAACTGTTCTGAGTGAGATGTTTTTGAGGTACTTTTCATTCTCTCTCTCTCTTGGTCTCATATTTTGTCTCTCTCTCTCTCTCTCTCTCTCTCTCTCTCTCTCTCTCTCTCTCTCTCTCATTCTATGATCTATTGCTGTTATTCTGATCATTGTCTTGAGTGAGATTTAGTAAACATGCTGGATCAGCTTTTAAATAACAAATAATTCCATTAACATAAACAGAGGTATGGATATTGTATGTAAATATAATAATAATAATAATAATAATAATAATAATAATAATAATAATAATATAATATAATATTGGCCTCCTACTATTCATATAGAGCACTGATATTGCGCCTCCTGGTATGCAGCGGTCAGTTCTCCAAGAAATGATAATTGGAGAACTGCCAACATGTCATGGGCACTCAATGCTCATTCATGCAACCAGAATGATGAACAGAGCTGTACGTGATTCGAAAACTCCTGAGAGGTGTAGGAAACTGAAAATGAAGGTATTATAAAATGTATAATTTATCATTTTACATATTTGATACAAAATATATATATATTTTTTTTTCTAAAGTGGTTTCAGTTTCAGTTCTTCAAAATTTGACCACTGCTTTTAAAATAGTAGGTGCTGCCCGATATACATTTTATTATAGGAGAGTGAGAATCAGAGCACTAATTAGAGAAGCAGCCAAGAGGCTCATGGTCATTCTGGAGGAGCTGCAGAGATCCACCGCTCAGGTGGGAACATCTGTCCATATGTGATGGAAAAGTAAAAGTTTCACATAAGCAGAACAGGGCAGTTGTTCAGCTGTTTTGGTGGCACTTCGGGCACCTAAAGAATGGTTTTAATGTTATGGCTGATTGGTGTGTGTGTGTTTTAGTCTTAGAAGACAAATATCATTCGTCATATTCTCACCCTCCTCCTCGCATCTTCTACACACTCACAATAACCCGGCGTTCATTTCACACTCGTGGGAACTTTACCTTTAGAGAGTTGCGGAGAGGTGCCTGTGCAGGCGGTGGCTTGCTCGCTGTAATTGGCAGTTAGCGGAGTGTTTTGTAAACTCCTTTGTGGCTGTGATATTATATGGAGCGCAGGGAGGCGGCAGGGGCCCAGGATGCACCTGTAAGGGCTGCCACAAGCGTGGGAGGGACATCTGCTGAGTGCAGAGATGCTTAGCTTACACGCGAAGCACTGACATTTACCTTACAAACACCTCTTACACGGCTTCAAGAGGCAAACTGGGCCTCCCAACCTTCGCTTTCATCTGCATCTGAAGCTTGGTTACTGCACAGCCATTGCCCATTATCCACGATTCTAATTAAGTGCTAAGAAGCTTCCTTGTTGTAATTTGCATTCTTCCCTCCACGGCGGGCCTCGGCGAGTAGTTCATTAACACAAACCTGTTATTTCTGCCTTTTGTTTCTTCCTTTGTGAGGAAAGGTGCAGTGCATGTTCGGTAAAGGTTGCAGACAGAAAGCAGAGCTGAAGGCTGTCCGTTTGATGAGGTGAAGGTTGCTCAGTCTTTGCTATCATCGGCTAATTGTTCGTCAGGGCTCTGAATGAGAGCTGTGGGAGACTTCAGTCCTGGAGGACCACAGCACTGCCGAGTTCAACGCTGCACCTCATCCAACACACCTGCTTCAATTAATCAGCTAATGACCGAGACCTGCGTGAGCTGAATTGTTCAAAGAGGGAAAGCACTGGGGTTTGAGGTTGCGGCCATCCAGGATATACCACCTATGGAATTATTTTAGAAACCGAAATGGAAAAATTAAAACCATCTCCTATTTTTAGATGCCCAAAGAGTGGCCATGATTTCCGGCCTGGTCAACCGACTAACCTACACCGAACCCTAAGGATTATCCATCTCGTCCTAACCTTAACCATAATGTAAACTCAACCTAAACGCAACCTAACCCTTATCCTAAACCTAACCTTAGTCCAAGTTCAGTGTGAAATTCTTACCATTTCTGCAGGATTTTCTGTCCATTAAATACCTTTTTAATAAGCTCCATATCAGGGAAAAGCGTTGGGGATGAGTTGGGTTGTGAACATCCTGACTTCACTAATGCTCTTGTTGTGGAGTGCCATCTGATTCTCACAGCAATGCTCTGGAAAATAATGGAAAGCCTTCCCTGGACAGTGAAGACAATTAGTCTGACAAAAGCAGGGTAAACTCTTTTTAATACATTTGATTTCAGAAGAAACAGAGAGAGAGAGAGAGAGAGAGAGAGAGAGAGAGAGAGAGAGAGAGTATGAAAGAACTAAAGTAGAATGAGAGAAGGGCTTCTAAACTGAAGAGAAGAGAAAGAGAGTTGAGCATAAGAGTGAGATAAAAATGAGGGAGTAAGATGAGGGAATGAAGAGAAAAAGAGAAAGATACAGAAACACAGAAAGATAGAAAATGACCAAGTAGAAACAGATACTGACTGACTGACTGCCAGACTGACAGAGACAGACAGACAGACAGACAGACAGACAGACAGACAGACAGACAGATAGATAGATAGATAGATAGATAGATAGATAGATAGATAGATAGATAATGTTCAAATATGTTGAAACTTAAACCCGAGTCGTTTACATTCATTGAAAATCAGAAGTGTTTGAAGTGTTTGAACAGTGAATATATTCAGTCATGCAATGTCAGGCTTTGGGGAGACAGACGGAAACAGTTTATCAACTTTGAGGAGATGGTGGAGTGGAAGTCTGCCTGGAGAGTCAGAGTCAGTGCTTCAGCCCATTGGATTAGAGCAGCGTTGCTGCCGAGGCCCTTAAGAGCAGTGCTTGAGTGTGCAGGAGAGATGTCAGGGATTTACCCCGAGTGGCAGAGGGAGCGACAGACAAATGAGCAGTTTATTATTTATTCAGAGGTGCTTGCTTCCCTCCTTCCCTCACATATCGCTCCCCATTACTCTCAAATATTCCTTTACCCTGGAGGAACCATGCGAGATAACATGCTGGGTATCAGAGTTAAGAAGCCCAGAATTATTTATGTCATTCACGATGTTTTATTTTGAGTTTTACTTCGGGAAGAGATCAAGACTCGGTGTGTGATGACTTCAGCGAACAGGTCAGGGCTTGTGTGTCTACTGGAAAAAGACCTCTGAGAACAAGATTACCAGAGTGTGCAGTCCATTAACATGATTTATGATTACATTACATCGGAATCTCTGGGAAAAAACTTGGAAAGTTGTTTAGAAAACTGTTTGGAGTGAAAAAGGAATATGTTTTTTTTGTGTGCAGCTTTGTTAATAAGTGCTGTGTTACGATTTAGAGTAAAATGAAAGTAATTGTAATTCCAAACTTCAAGCAATTCCAATTCCAACATGTTTCCTGAGCTGGATTCAGAGAAAGAAATGACTTTTAGATCTAAGATCTTATCTTATCTTATCTTATCTTATCTTATCTTATCTTATCTTATCATCTTTAAATTTTAACAAAAAGTTTAATCTATTGGTATTTTTAAAACAATATGATTAAAATATGTTCTTAACCTTACAACAGCTTCACACTGGTCTGTGTTGAGTTTGGATTTGGTCAGCATTTCAACTGGTCACTTTAAATGGTTGTATTTTAGAATTTAGAATCTAATTTAAGAGAATTCAAAATGGAGAATGTTCTTAAAGTACTGTTACTGAAAATAATGTCACAGTGCATAACGTCCCCTTCATCACATCTTTCTGTTAAATTATAGAATGTTATGAATGTGTCTTGTGTCATTTGTGATCAACTATAAAATGCAGTATGAAAGGCTTTGTTACCAATGACTACATAAGAAATCAATAATTTATGGCATTTAGCTGATGCTCTTATTCAGAGTGACTTACAAGGTTATTCATATTACAGACGCCAATCTAGAGCTAAGAGTTTTGCCCAAAGACTCTTATTGGTGTGGAACAGCATAATAATATCGTCCAGTGTGGTAGTTCTTAACCTTTAGAACCCTTGGCTAATTTTGGGGGATATTAGCACAGTTTGCTTAACTTGACTTAACTTGATATTTGCCAAAACATACCAGATATAGTTATTTCCAGGACATTTCAGGAATATTTCTTAATTTCAAATGTAAAAGTGATCAGAATTTAGGTATTTGGGCTTCAAATATCATCTCAGATGTCCTGTTGTAAAGTGATAATGTTTTTGAGTTGAATTTTCTTGATGAATTGCTTGTAATAATTGGATTGAACTTCCTTATTTTTGTCATTTATATATGTATTATCCCGTCTCAGGACTTTTATTTGGAATTTTGAGCTCTGTGTGAGGAAAGAAAGAGAGCAAACAGCCCCTTCCTTCTCGTTTGCCTCTATAACCCCGTATCTGGGTCAGTGATGTTATTAGCCCCGCCCCCTCTCACTGATCAGTCAGAGTCTGTATGCAGGTGGAGCATGTAAACATGGACAGAGCAGTAAACATGCACTGGAAGCTACTTTGGCATTTACACTGGGATTTAATTCAGTTGGAAATGAATGAGTTTTAACTGTTATAGGTCATTCACTCATAATTAATAAGTCGTGGAGAAGAAACCTACAATACTGGTGTCTTGAAACTGACCTGCTCAGTTTTCTCTTTTCTTAGTTATAAATATGGCCAGTTTTACCCACAATCCTAACACAGCACATGCAATTTACTTCAAATGTCCTAGATCGTACCTTGGTGGCTATACGTCACAATTATTAAGTTTATTAGGCCTTACGGGACAAAAACAGTGACTAACTTTAAGGTGCTTTCATGTAACAAGCAACTTTGGGCCCTTTTTGTTCTCATAGTGCAAAATAAACAAGGTAATCAATAATCAATAAATACCATCAATTGTAACTACACCTTCACAAATCAACTACAGTCTCTCCTTTTTCTCTCTGATTCCCCTCCAGTCTCTCTTACTCTTAGTCTGAGTCACACACACACACACACACACACACACACACACACACACACACACACGCGCACGCACATGCACACTTCTCTGTGATGTACCAGTGAGAGCTAAGCACCTCTCACCTCTAGCTCGGTTTCCAGCAGGTCGGGATTGATTTGGGGATTGCGGAAGCCCTTTTCACACTCCATGAAAAGTGATCCAAATACCCCCCCCCCCCCTTCTTCTTCTCTTTTCTTTTCTCTTTTTTCCTCTCTGCCCCTTCATGTTGAGTGCTGCCTTGTAAGTTTGAGGGCTGCGGGAGAGCCGTGCCTTGCTTAGGAATGGCGTGCAACTCAAGACTCTTGCAACTCGTGCAGAATTGGAGGGAGCAGGCATATCAGAGGCGCAGTGATTAAGACCACAGGAAAGAGAAAAGCAGCAGCTGTTGCTCTTTTCCCTGTTTTTTTGTTTTTTTTTACCCAAAGATGGCCCGTGAAGGGGATATGCACTGTATCCCCTTTCGCTTTAATCCAATCACGCAGTGCTGGTAAGTGAATGAGGCAGACTACATCGGCTGTTACATGTACAACTATATATCGACAAGTGTGTTCACTGATTTGACTCCTGTTTCTTCTTCAAAACTAGTATCTTTGAGAAGGTCTTGTGGGAGCAGCTGAGCAAGACTGCATTGAAATTCTTGGCGCTCACACACTGAAAAAAGGACTTTCTGCCTGGGCCTTTGCATGCCTGATGTCCAACTCCACATGCATGAACTCCATTCTTTTAATGCATATAATGTTATTTATACAGACTTTATTTATACAAACCGAATTGTGAAGTGGACAAAGAAACAGGTCATACAATTTCCAATGTGTCATACACTGAATATACAGGGGTTGGACAATGAAACTGAAACACCTGGTTTTAGACCACAATCATGTATTAGTATGGTGTACTAGGGCCTACTTTTGCAGCCAATACAGCGTCAATTCGTCTTGGGAATGACATTTTTTGGATACAAGCCGGGTTAACACCCCAACATCCCTTTCAGACAGCTTCGTCTCGCGTCCACAGTTAATCCTGTTGGATGTGGTTGGTCCTTCTTGGTGGTGCTGACGTTACCCTGGATACCGTGGCTCTTGATACATCACAAAGACTTGCTGTCTTGGTCACAGATGCGCCAGCAAGACGTGCACCAACAATTTGTCCTCTTTTGAACTCTGGTATGTCCCCCATAATGTTGTGTTCATTGCAATATTTTGAGCAGAACTGTGCTCTTACCTGCTAATTGAACCTTCACACTCTGCTCTTACTGGTTCAATTAATGAAGATTGGCCACCAGGCTGCTCCAATTTAGCCATGAAACCTCCCACAATACAATGACAGGTGTTTCAGATTCATTGTCCAACCCCTGTATGTGATGTATCATTGCTGATCCAGACACATCCAGCAACACGTCTGAAACATTTCTCCAGTCTAGCAGAGCAGCTCCGTTGGAAGCTCTGGATTAGAGTACTTATATCACATCGTAACTGGATTACGATGTTCATAATTGCAGTACATTACATTGGTATTTGGTATGCCCCCAAAGAAGGAGACACATTTCTAGCACTGCTGTTCATGTGTTTATTTATTATTAGGTATTACCCATATCAGTTTACAGTTACAGGGAAATACAGTATTAGTCATGTTCAGCAGGGCCTGTTATTGGTGTAGTTCAGGGGTGTCAGTCAAACAAGCAAGTCTGTCTGCAGGTCTTCATTCCAGACAAACGTAAGCTCATGTGATCAGTTGTTTGAAGACTGGCTGGTTGATTAAGTGAATGGAATCAGGTGATGCCGCTGGTTGTTCTGAATGAAAACCTGCAGCCACACTGACCCACTTCTGACCCGCTTTGACACCCGTGATGTGGTGGGTGAGGACGCAATATGGAATCCAGCTTGTAATGTGTGGGTTGAGTGTGTTATCCTCTGTGCTATCCAACCACACCTACCAAGATAAGAACTGACTCAAGTGTGAATCTCCCTAAAGATAACAATAGACTTCTCCGTATGAGTTTGTATGAGTCTTCCAACAGAAGTGTTAATTAAATAATACAATTAAGAATTAGGTACCACCTCTACTTTTTTTTTTCACCAACATTTATTCTTCCATTCATTGCAATACTATGTTGTATTAAGTCAAAGGTCAAAATACATTATATTTTGGAGGAATATACCTGCAAGCTGGTGATGATATCAGTAAGGGGGTGGTCTACACCTTTGTTTTGTATTTACAGTGGGTCGGGTTGGCGTGCCATCAGCGCGGTGAGGAAGGCCACACTCACTAAGTGCCTACATGTTTGTGTTTTATCAATGAGTCAAATAAATCCATTGGATATTGAACAAGTGCCGTCTGATATTTCTCTCTCTCTGATTTGCTCTGTACAGATTTAAAGGGTGAGAAGGATTTCTGAGAACAGCCTCTTCTTGTTCTTTTTGGGTTCTGTCGTTTAGGATTTCTCCACTGGCCCGTGGGCACGGTCATACTTTCAACTCCTGGTGTATCTAACAAAAATGATTCATTCAATCTGTGCAGGGATGTAAAGCTTGATTACTGTCTGAATGCAACAGAAACAGCCAAATATGAGTGAGCATGTGCCCCCTCAGCATGTACAGTCACTACGCCTCCGCTTACAGCTATACATACTGCGCTGTATATGGGACAGGAATAGGTACATATAGTGCATATTCATGTCTTAAGGTTCTAAGAACAATGGAACAGGAGGTGCCCCAGTTTCTGGTTTCTCCATGGAATCTGTGGCCTCTTCCGTCTCTGAGCCCCTGGAGGGTGTGACCTCACAAGCCATTAGCAACCTCCTTTGCTCTGCATGTACTCAATCATTCAGGGCTAATTTGACCAGGGTGCATTAGAGCCAACTAGGCCGGACACACACACACACACACACACACACACAAAATAACACACACACACCGGTCACGTGGCCAGTGTGCAGAAAATGATTTTCATGTCTCGGCAGTATGAAGGTGCAGACAGGGTCAGAGGAAGACGACACTCAAAAAGCCACTGGCCTTTTATCTGTATGTGCTGTAAGGATAATACTGTACCACTGGGTGTAATACTGGTCAGAACAAAGACCAGTACAGTGGCTAGATCTGTGTTAATGGCAATGCTTCTCTGTAGAATAATGCGGTATAACTCAATCTTAAGGCCATTTTGAACTGGAATCTGTTTACCGGAGGATGTGCTGTACCTTAGTACTCTAGACCAATTACGTGGAATAGTTTCATAGTTTAATGTACTTTTATCGAATAAGATGTCAAACAAAACACGTATATATAGGAGACAGTCATACATGCCAGATATTGCTCAGGGGATCCTAGAGAATTCAAATATTTGTATGAATTTGACCACATTTTGATTGAAATCGAAATAACAATTCCCATCTCAAGTCAACATCCATGGTGTTCTTGAGCTGAAAAACAAATGCAAGGATTGGTTGGATGAATAAGGTTTCTCTGATCTCGGCCTTTATCAATCTGATCTTCCCTCGTTTGTAGCCGTTCCGATCCAGTTCTGGGGTGTGTTGTCCGTGGTACTGTGTGTTCTGTGGTGTAACACTGATGTGATCTGCCAGACTATGACCTTTCAATTTGAGAATTTTGCACAGATACTTTATCCCATATGAATCAGCCAGTATAATCCCACAAATTACATTACACAACCTTCTCTGCTATAACTAATCTCCAGTAGTGCTGAAATGAGTCACGAAACATGGAACCATTGCTGGCTGTGCCTTGCATCCATCATCTGTGCCACGTCTTGAAAATAATGTCTCGTTAGGAATCAAACTGCACGTCCCTGTCTTCCCTTTAAGGTGTAGGGCTGCTTTAATGGTTTGAAATTCAACAGCTAAGTTGTTTGCTTGTGGAGAAGAAAGGCTGTCAGGATTGGACGGAGTTGTGGAACTCTTTGGGTAATGCTTTTCAGACCGTATTATTCTCAGTGCCTGGAAGTGTGTGCTGGAGCGAGTGTGTGCTGGAGCGAGTGTGTGCTGTCTCCTCTCCCTCCCCGCCTCGTGCATTCCTTCCTTTTATCTCCTCTTTGTTCCACAAGAGTTGCATCAAACGGACGTGACAAAACTAAGCCATGGTTTGAATACATTTTGTTGGAGTGGATGTACGTGTGTGTGTGTGTGCGTGTGGGAGTGAGTGTAAGGGAGTATATGTTGAGGTGAAAAAAAAAATGTACAGTGCTGTGCTAAAGTTTTAGACCCCCTGTGTGAATGAGAATGAAATCTCCTTGTCTGGGTCTCCTCATGAGAATCTTGTGAGTATTATTCTTCTCATCAACACCTGGTTTGATACATCAGTGCTTTGAGATGTTAAGTCAGGTGCACTGGAATTGAACACATCCACGCCCTGGTTGGGGGCATCCAGGAGAAATCTGGAACCAGGCTTTGTTTTTCAAATTAGTTCGCAAGATCTCTACTCCTTTCTTCAAAATGAGCAATTCTTCTTCCTTTTTACCATATTTCTGTGACCTGTATCTGTTCTGGGGTCTGGAGTTACTATATCCAGGGGATATTACTGAGAAGATTAGACAGAAGATAACCCACTTGCATATAAAAAGAGAAAGTCAATGAAAATTCCAGAAAACTTAAATATACAGAGAACCCAGGACCCCTAACAACAGAACCCAACCTGATCGACCACCAGTGCTTTACACGATTCTGGACAACAACAGTGCTCCTTCAGAAGCTCCGACCCAAATTCATGCACACCAATGGCCAAGGTCATTACACTTTTGCTGCTGCTAAGCAAACCAGTTGTGATTCGCCATCACAAACATTTGCAAGCGAAACAAAAGTGAAGCAATGGCTTCGTTTACGTGCAAATCATTTCTTCAATCCCACTGAATTCATCCTGAGAACACGTTCAACAACACTGAAGTGTCTGTGTTGAAAATCTCCATTTACACTCATGCTTCAAGTAATCCGATCCAAAATGACACAGATGTAGAATGCAACTTAATTTACACGTTACCATGGCAACAAACATCAAGTCCCTTCAGAGTAAGAGGAGCAGCAGTGTGTTTGTCTGGGTTTGAAATTGAAATTGGTGTGTTTGCTTTTGGACTCTATATAATTAAAGAACGATTCTCTTCTTAAAGAAGAGGCAATGTCACGCAGGATGCCAGTCCCACTGCCGATGACACGGAATGCAGTAAAGCCTGATGGGAAAGAAATGTAACGAAGGAATTCACAGGTTTTCATATGACGTGGCACTAATTCATGACTTTATACACCTTACACACAGAACATGCAGTAGGAGCATTCAGCCCATTCCGGTACTGCACTTATAAGGTGTGTTACTGTTGCCTTACCTGATACAAACCAGACTCTTGTACCAATGACAGCATTGTTCCAACTGGGAATATGTTTGGCACATGTTTACACGGCTGTCATCCGTCTGTTTAAAAGGTTATTTGACTGATTGGTAACCCAAGCTTGCTCAGTCAGATAGAAATCGGCCTCAATCAGAATAGACTAGTTCAACTAGGCCAATCCAAATACAATGTCCAGCTGACTGAATCAGGTGTAAACCTCTTGGATTGGCTGTTGTTGGTCTTTGACTTCAGGGTGCATGTGTGAGTGTGTGTGTGTGTGTGTGTGTCTGCATTTGGCTCGTTTCATTCTTTCCCTCAGTGTAATGTTTTCAGGTTATCGATCATGTCATCTTGCTGCGTCTCTGCAGCGCTGCTGTGTGAGAGTAGCTTTAAGTGACACTTATCGTATTAGCCAGAGAAAGACTCTGCTTTCATCTCTCCTCACTGCGCTGCGACCGGCCGGCTAAATGAACAATAAATGCATTCGTTTGGAGCTGCTTCCGCCAAGCAGTGTGTGTGTGTGTGTGTGTGTGTGTGTGTGTGTGTGTGTGTGTGTGTGTGTGTGTCCTTGAAGTTTGATCTCATCATTTCAGCCCTCACACTCTCCACCTGTCTCTAACACACACACACACACACACACACACACACACATACACACAAACCAGCAGTGGAAAATGATAAATGGGCTTTGGTCTGAGCTTCTGTGCTAGTCCTGTTTCAAAACCATCTGTCCAAAAAATAATTTCTTTGAGAGAGAGAGAGAGAGAGAGAGAGAGAGAGAGAGAGAGAGAGAGAGCTGCATGGATGGAGATAAAGTAGGTGAAAGTGTGACCCACCCAAACACTGCCCAACAACCAGGCTTAGGGTTAGGTTTTGGGTTGAGGTTAGGGTTAGGGCCAGGGTTGACTGGTGTAAGACTGGTGAGTGAGCAGCAAAGAAAGAGGGAGAATAAAAGATAGACTGTTAAAGTATAAAAGAAGGGGAGAGATTCAGAGAAAGAGAGTGATTTAAATATAATAACAGTTGCGAGATCAGCAGAGGAAGAGGGAGAGAGAGAAAAGAGAAGAAAAGGATTGGGAGTAAGATTAAGGGGGAGAAGAGAAAGGGGGAGAGAGAGAGAGAGAGAGAGAGAGAGAGAGAGAGAGAGAGAGAGAGAGAGAATGTTGTCAAAGAAGTGACATCACCTGGCTTCTCTGGAGGTGGGCGTTGAGTTGTTTTCTCTCCAGAGCAGCTCTGTCTGTCCTCCTTTTCTCCTCCTCTTTGCTTCATGGCTTTGAAGTTCCAGCGTGAGTCAGATGGGTGACTAAGAAGTCACATTGAAATGTCTTCATCTGGCCTGCAGCTTCCTCTCCATCAGAGTTAGCGGGGTTCGCATTAATAGCTGCTCAGTCCTCGTGGGGGAACGTCTGGAGAACGCCTGTCTTTGGCGAAGGTGAACTCCGTGACAATCATCTGAGGAACGTGTGCAGCCAATTTAAAGAATATATCGGCCGTTGCCTCCCGACCTGCATATTTGAATATTCACTGATCGCTTGTGGGCCTGGAGTGCACGTCTAACTCACTCTCTCTCTATCACTGCTTCAGGGGAGAATACACACACAGACACACACACACATACATGCATTTGTTTGTTTTTATACCATCATCAGGACATGGTGCCTAATCCTTATATATACTGTATTTATGAAATGTGCATTACATATATGGAAGCAGTTGTGTGTAATACAGCACTGTGCAGATGATTTAGGCACATAAGCACATTGATTAACACCATTTTTCCACTGGACACCAATTCATGGGAGGTTTGCAAGAAAAACCCTACTTAGAACACTAAGGCTGTTTCTCAGTTTGTTCTTATGACCTAGCATTCTCGCCTGATGCAATCCTCGACTGCCTAGTACGCATTCCAGTAACACATTTACCTAGAACACTTAATGCTCCCAGATGTGTTCTTGCTAAACATCGAAAACTGAGAATGCGTCGGTTGTTGACTTGCCAGTGAGAATGAATGGCAACACTAAGTCTTTACGTCTGAGATGGACCTCATGCTCCCCTGCCAACCTTTCACACTGGCTGCCCACCTTCCGGCCACCTTGGACTAGTTTCCTTCGGAATAACTACCCACCTGTCCTCACTGACCATGTAGAAATCTGCATGGACCCTAATTATCTGCTACTGTTACTCTTATGACCACCATCAAACCATCATCATTACTCCAGTACACCTGAGCATTACAGCAGACGTGGTGGTCCAGTGTCCCCTACTTTGATAAGTGGAGGGTGGTTCCCCCCTCGTGAGCCTGGTTCCTCCCAAGGTTTCTTCCATTGCCTGTTGTTCACCAGGGGGTTTCGTTTTATTCTTCTATGTTTTATGTTGTTGATCATCTTAACGTTGGTTTCAGTAAAGCTGCTCTGTGAAGAATCAATTTCTTCATATGTTTACGTATGTTAAATGTGTCATTGTCCCATGACTATGTAGTCACTATTTATCTATATATCCAAATCCTACATATCACTTCTATAAGAAGCACTTCAGGAAGCATGAAGCATTTTTATGGCCCTGACACTGAAATACCTTTGAAAGTTAAGACTTTTTTGTCCTGGAAATGCTCAAAAACAAGCACGCACTCACTCTGCTATAAGGAGAGGCCATAGCCAACCCATGTCTGTGTAACTCAGATGAAAGAAGCGAGAGAATCCGTTTTTTTTCTGTGGGGCTAGTGTAGACGTTAAGATGAACTGGCAGAGAGAGAGAGAGAGAGAGTGAGGGGGAAAGGGAGGGATAAAGAATAAGCAGGATGAAGTTCTCTGTCCTCCCACTAAGAGCACCCAGGCAGTATGTGTTGTGTCTCAGCGGCGGGTGGGAGATTGCCGGCTGCTCTTGACTGCTTTGTTTTCCCTCCTTCATCTCGGACGCGCTGGACGTGGGCGTTGTGTCTTGCGAAGCAAATAGAAATTGTCAAGTGGCGTGGCTCATGCTAATTGCTTTGTGGAATGTGTAAAGTTTATTGGAGGCAGCTATTGTAAAGCTGTCTGGCCTGCTGGTGATGCGCCGCCGTCCCTCTGTTTTGGCTCTTTTATTCTGGATGAACAGATTGGTGGAGATGTTTGGTGTATGCAATTAGAGAAAACACATATCAGTCTTATTGATGAGCACTCTCCAAAAACTGCAGACCATATTTGATGGGACCCACCTCGGGCTTCAGTGTAAGCGCTCATTTTTTGAAGCTCAATTTTTCTGGCCTTAACTTTTCCCTGCTTTAATTTTCATCCTTCAACAAGATCCATGCCAGAAGCTAACTTAACAGACACGGTCATTAGGGATGTTTATTGCCATCTGCTTGCTTGGTGAGGTTAGAACACAAACTTAGTTTGACTACAGTTGGGTTTGAATGGTATGCGCTTCTCAAAATCGAGGTCCTACAGAGAAGAACCTTCGCGTCTGCTTTGTCAAACCTGTACAAGGTTCCTCACACACACCTCACGTGAGCATAACTTACGGCCTGCTGTCACACTAGCCATAGCTCTTCGTCGCCTCACTCTTTCTGACCACTTATTATTCTGTTATTGCCTTATCCAGTGTTGACCAGAGGAGGATGGGCTCCACTCAAAGTTTCTTCCTCTCCGAGGGAGTTTATCCTTTGGCTCGCTCGAACGAGGATTTACCCAGATCTCTGTATAGCTGCTTTGTGTCATGTGCTGTGAATAGTCTTAGGGTTCCTCTGTAGTATTGCTCAATGAAGCCTCTGTAGTACCTTTATTTTTATGAATGCAAAGTAAGGCCCCACTGTACAGAGAGGTGATTTAGCACCCAGTACCCTCAAGCAAAGCACTTGACCCTCCTCCACTGCCCCAGGCAGAACTGTTCTCGAATTGAGAACATCTCAGATTCTTTCACATAGAAATACTGAATAACCATCCTTACGGTGCAGCTCTTAGTTCTAATTTATTCTCCGTTCTTCTGTTTTAACTCTCGCCAACACACTGACTTCCACTCATCCGACTGAAAAACTCAAGCAACCAAATGATTGCATCTGTTTCTGTTGTATTTTGCTACTAAAGAACTGGAAAGTTTTCTTAGTAATTAGAGGAGGAGGTGTTTTGTTGTGATATAATTTTCATATATCTGTAATTAACTGTGTAATTACTTTTAACCCACAACCCCAGAGCCTTGAAACACTACCTCTCTACGTAACACACATAAAACACACATGAAACACATTACTAACTTAAGATACAGTGTTGTTGGGTTACAGTCAGATTGGGTCAGATTGTTTCTACAGTCAGATTGAAATAATAATTCAATAATAAAACATTGTTTTAGGGGCAGATCAGGCCTTAATGCATATGGAAATTCTGTCTTTGAGCATTTTCACACCTGAAAGTCAGAACCAAGGCTTATTTACATTTGATCTAGTTAGCTGTGGCTTCACATTGCAGTTATTGATCACGATAAAGGACTTCGTACGATATATATATGTCCCATCACTAGCATTGGGAGCAAACGTCCTACCTCTGTTCATAGAATCAAATTTTAGGCCATTGGTCCTGGCTGTGGTGCAAGGCACCTGTCTTACTTGCTATCAAACTGAAAAGTCCAAACAAGGTAGGTGTAAAAGCACCATTAGTCCAGAAAAGCTGTGCTCTGATTTGACCATAAAGGTTGTCTTCGCTGCTGCCCATTGGTGTGTGGCGGACTGAGGGGCCCGGGCAAGCTGCATAAAAGAGCCCTTCCTCACACTCCTCGAGAGAGTGGAGAGAGTGCAAACTGAGGAGGACACTGGGACTCATAAGAGACTGAAGAGGGTGAAACACTGGGGCTGTCATAGGAGCCTGGTGGGGTCATTTTTGTGGTGAGGTCATTTGCACGTTGGTGTTGGTGCATTAATGTATAAATAATGCTTTTTCAGGTGCTCCACTCGCGTGATTTGTCTGTCTTTTGCGCTGCTCACATATCTCGTGGCCACACCCCCATTCCACAGGCATGGTTCACGTGTGCTTCCATCTTCCATGGGTTGCCTACTATCAAAATGAAAATCCCAAGCAACATAGGCATGAAAGCACCCTTAGTCCAGTCTGGCTGAGATCAGGTGAAGCAGGTTTTCAGGTAACTGTTGTTCCCCTGAATTCAAATCAGCACTGAGGTCTGGTCTTGGGCCTCGGGCTGCTTTTAAAGAGCCACTCTTAAACACAGGCCCATCTGTTTAAGGCTGTGTGCTCTGCTCTGTTCTGCTGGATGCCTTTTCCCCTCCGTCTATCCTTCTCTCTTCCCCACTTCCCCAGTTACTTCTATAAATAGTCGCTGAAGTCAGAGCCTCTGCATTACAATATTACATTGCCTTCCTTTGCAATGTCAGATGGGGGGGGGCTGTGTGTTAAAGAGTGTGTATGTGTGTGTGTGTGTGTGTGTGTGTGTGTGTGTGTGTGTGTGTGTGTGTTATTATGAGTGTATAAGGCTGTTAGTACACACCAGCAGTGTGTGTGTGTATGTGTGGGTCTGTTCATGTGCACATAAGGGGTATGTGGTGTAAGGCTTGTGTGTGTATTTATGTGTGTAAAACTATTGATGTGAGCCTGTGTGTGTGTGTGTGTGTGTGTGTGTGTGTGTGTGTGTGTGTGTGTGTGTGTGTGTGTGTGTGTGTGTGCGTGTGTGTGTGCGTGTGTTTGTGTGAACGTACAAGTGGGTAAATATATGTGTGTAAGCCTGTGTGAAGTCAGGGGTCAGTGATTTCCAGTCAGGGTAAGAGACACACGGTGTGTGTGAGTGTATGTGTGTCTGGTTTCTATTACCAGCAGTAAACAGTGCTCTCTCTCTCTCTCTCTGAGACAGTGTTAAGTTTCCTGCTTTAGCTCCAGCTCATGCCTCATGCACTGCATTGAAGGATGTGGAATGCGAGCGAGCGGTTGCCATGGTGACGGCAAAGCCCTGGACGGAGCAGAGTGGGGGAACGGAAGCTTGAGGCGAGCAGGACGGGTGATGCCTTCAGAGCAACAGTGGAAGACTGACCACTCACCAACGCATCTTAAAGAGCCTCCTGATTATTCATCTCTTACTGACTAAAGAGAGGGAGAGAGAGAGAGTGACACCCAAAGTATTGGGACACCTGGTCCTTCATGATTTCTTCACTGAAATCAAGGCTATTAAAAAGAGCTACCCTGCTTTTGCTGGAGGAACTGTGTCTACTGTCCATGTTACAAAGCTACCAGTGTAATTATATCACCTGAACCTACACCTCAACCCAAACCCAACCCTTACTCTCACCCTAACCTTAACCATAACCGTAACCTGAACCTCCCAGTCTACATTAGATGTCTTATGGACGTGCAGATTATGTCTATATTTCGTCCATCGTACAAGACCAGTTCTGGAAAAATACAAATAAATATTTAGTAATATGTTATGTTTAATCACAAACAATATATATATGCATGTGTGTGTGTGTGTGTGTGTGTGTGTGTGTGTGTGTCGGTGGTGATTGTGGGGAGGGGTGGTCAGGCAATGCCGTAGGATGTGTTCTCACAGATCATCTGCGAGAGTGAAGCTGTGTTAGATGGGCGGGTCTCAGCCTTGTTACGTTATGGTGATTATGAAGTGAGGGACGTCCCACTGTGCTCTCACAGGCAGTTGGGCCTGCAAACAGAGGCTCTTTAGGACTCCTTTGCTCTCCTCTGTGTCTCAGAGAGGAACACAGGCAGAAGCAGGAGGTTAAAATAATAACTAAGCGAACTCAGCGAGTGGATATTGTTTTTAGCTGCAGGCGGTTTTCATGCCCTGTTTACGTACGTCAATACGATCAACACACAGTGACAACAGTACGCCGCCCTGCTGGGTGCTACTGCACTGATACAATTCTCCACATCCCTGGAAACACAACACTTATTTAGACCTGCAGCCTCTCTGTGTCTGTGTGTGTTTTTAGCTTTTTATGGAGACTGAATGCTCCCACTATGATCAACACATTGACGGTTGAAGTTGGCTTAGTGTCTTCTGAGGTTTTACTCTTAAATAAAGCCATGAAAAAGGTTCCTTTGAAGCACATCCAAAGAACCACTTTTGTTCCCTTAAAAATACACATCGGGATACAAGTCATTCTAGTAATTTAGCTGCACAAATGTAAAAAAAATGAATGCGGTTTTCTAGGCTTCGTAACTCAGGATCAGATAAACTGCAACTAGTCATATCTTACAAGCGGAATTAAATCCCAGTTTAAATGCCAAGGAAGCCTTACAGTGTGTGTTTACTGTGTTTACCGCTCACTACACACGCACATGCTTAACCTGCATGCAGATAGTACTAATACACACATACATAAAAAAAAAAACATCTTATTTTTAAAGGATAAAGGTTGTTATTTATTTTTCTTGTCAATCTGATCATTACAAATATCTCATCAAAGCTCAAAAACACTGTGGATGATCAATTTCCAAAAGAAGGTATGAGATCTAAAGTTTTTAGTTCTTTGGTCAAATTCACAAATGAATACAAATATGGAGATTTGGATTTCAAATAACAATATCTGGCATGTGGGACTGCCTCCTGTCTTAAGAACATAAGAACTTTAAGGTTGAAGTTCTTAAGAACCTCTAAATGCTTGGTTCTTTTGTCAATGAGATGTGCAATAGTGAAGCCATCGACTTTGAAGCCTTTTTTGATTTAGCATATAAGGTTCTGAAACAGTTTTCAGTTAAATGATATCTTTTAAGTACAGAACTACAAACTTCAGACACATCTCATCTACAGAAATGGCTCTTTAAGGAAAGAAAGGGTTCTTTAGGCCATCAACAGTGGCTCTTCAGCTTTTTTGGGAACCCTTTCGTGGCCTTTTTAAAGTGTAGGTTTGGTGTTGCGGTTAAGCACCGTCATTTTTAGACACAGTGATCCAGCGGTGGCACCTCAGAAGGCCGGGAATACAAACTGTAGTGTGTTTGTGTGAGCGTTCGGAGGCATCTGGGAACGGGGCGGAGTTGGAGCAGAGTGAAATTGATCTGACTGCTAGGTGGCCTTGTTACCAGTGACAGTGCAGGATTCATTTAGCAGCTAATGTGCCGTCTGTAAGCCCCTAATCTCCCAGCATTCCTTTAGGCTGTGCAGCAGCGCAGGTCCTGCTGCAGAAACCTGAGGGAAATCACGGGCTCCTCTATGAGTCCCACCACAAGGCCACGTGACCGTAGCCCCCCGTAAACACACTTTGCATGCTGCCTTGCTGTGGAAGTGGCGGATGGCTGCAAGCCTGGTTTACAGCACGGCGGAGAGGCGACCTACTGTAGACGGGAAAGTTGCTTTAATCTTATGAAAATGAAGCGGCTCGACGCCGACTGCGCGCTTTCTGTTTTTAGCTCATGCTGCCTTTCATACGCACCATCTAATGCTTTCCCTGCTATGGGAATAAAACGTATAATACAGCCGCACAAGAAAGCACCAGAAATAACTGGCTTTGCTAGCCTGACGTGCACTCTCTCTATCTCTCTGCCTCTCTCTTTATCTACAGTACGTCCACCTCTCTCTCTCTCTCTCTCTCTCTCTCTATCTCTGCTTCCTGTCCTCTTGGTTGCTGTGGCTTTGCAAACACAACGTTTGGCCAAGACGATTCATGTGATTAACTGCACAATTAGACGCAGTCATTGCTACAAACAAGCAAATCCCTGTCCACATCATTATAAAAGTGGTAATTGACCTTTTGCAGGGTCTTCTGTTTCCAAAGGAAACGCTGTTTCTCATTACTTAACGGAGCTGTTTGTTATGCTGATGCACATCTGATGAGCTGAACGCTTCCACCATATCAGTAGAATCAGTGAAAGGAGGGCTTGCTTGTAGCAACTGTACCTTAAAATAACAGCTTCACAACCGTGCTGATGCTCTAATGGCAGTCATAGGGAGAATGGCATCTCGGTCATTCCCACTCCAGGTAGGAACGTTACCACTGCACTATAGAACTTTGGTGGAGCTGCAGGATAACTCTTGCCAAACATACATAGAGCTTTAGGTGCTGCTTCTGTATCTCTCAGCTTGTCAGCAAATGCACTTCAAAACAAACAAACATATAAACCAGACAACCAGCATGAACAGGCTTGTTGACCATCATGACCAACAAGACCAAGCTGGTTAATGAGAAAGAAGCTGGTCAAACAAAATGAGCAAAATCCAGTCCAGCATCTAGCTTTTTAACCATCTAACCATCAAAGACCAGCTAAAAGCTGGTCTTCACCTGGAACATATTATAGCATAGATTTAGCACTGGGACGAAAGCAGTGTAATTATTCCCAGGTCGTACCAGATAGTGTTGCTGTCCTCTCATCATGTCCTCTCGGTGCTACGTTCTACAAACAAGCTGAAGACTTGCTTTTCTTGAGTCTTATGGTGCAGCAATAAGCTGGTTCTTTCTTCTGATGCGTGTTTAGCTCCAGGTTCTTTCAGCTGAGGGACTCCAGTTTGTTTTTTGGGGGAATGGACAATGGAAGAGATGGTACGGCAACCCCTGTTCCCATTTCTAACAGAGTCTGGAAGTGATGGGCTGCTGTCCGGTGCCATCAACATCACATTCTTTCAGGGTTGCCATTGTGTTTTACCATTTCACCAGCTTTGACTAGATCAGTCTCCTATTTTGTAAATGTCGGGATGTAAATATAAGGAGTCAAGACTTGTGAAACCATACCGGGGTTTGGACTTTGGCCTGTTTTCCAGACCCGTTTCTTTATGCTCGTTTCTTTTTGACACAACAGTGTTCGAGGTTCACGTTTTGTCAGTTACTATATATTCCAGAGGAAATACAGTGTCTATTTTAAGGCCCCTGTAAATCAGTCCTATTTTACAGTGCAACCCACGGAAATATAATTTGTCTTTTTCTTTCTTTTTAATTATATTATTATTAAATATTGCTGGTCAAAGGGAATCCACGCTGCTGTTTTAATTTGTGTACTTTCTGTAGGATTAAGAGACTCGTGCTTTATCACAGTGCCAGCATGTGTTTATTTGGCTGAGTACCTGTTGTGTTTGTTTCTGTGTCACTTAAAAGGCTTAACCGGCATCCGCTGATGCACATTCAGACTGAAGTGCTGTTAATTTTGCTCTCATAAACGTGTGCTAAAAGCCCATCAGATGCCCGTGCTGCAATGAAAGGCAGGTTGTGAGCCGTGTGAATAATAGATTTTTCCTCACGCACGCTTTATCATCACTGGAGCACATTTGTGGTGTCTGCGGAATCAAAGGCGTGCTCAAACGGCGAGCGTTAAAACTTCTGCTGGCAATGAGCCTGCCTCTCTTCAACTGATGCCAGCCAGTGCGAAGAGCCAGAACAAAAAAAAGAGAGAGACTTAAAAAGAGCATTCACACTTTGCTTACAGCTGCTTTCTACCGAAGGCCGGTTCAGCTGAAGCGCGGCAGCATTGACACCTGCCTGTGGTTGTTCCTCAGTGAAAGAAATAGATTACAAATGCACTTTTATGCAACTGTAAGATATATCACTGTGAAATGTGATGTCTCCACACCCTGCACATCCCATACTGTATATCCACATATTTCACTTCTATTATTCGTTTATTGTTCACTGTCATACACACGTTTTCATTGATCCCTTCATCATTAAATTGTAACCTCATCGAAAAAACCCAACTATCACATTCACACTGTGTCAAATTATATGTTGTGTCATGTTGACCATATATATGTTACACTGGTACGAGTGGATCCGACGCGGCAGTGCTGTTGGAGTGCTTAAACCCTGTGTCCACTCACTGTCCACTCTATCTAGCTGCTCCACCTTGTAGATGTAAAGTCAGTGGCAGAAGCTCGTTCCTGGACATTTTAGCCGCAGGACATATTTCTGGACCTTGTAGTCCTTCATCAGTGCTCACAGGACGCTGCCCACAGGACACTGTCGGCTGGATGTTTCTGGTTGGTGGACTGTTCTCAGTCCAGCAGTGACAACGAGAGATTAAACACTCCAGCAGCACTGCTGTGTCTGATTCACTCGCACCAGGGCAACACACACTAACACACCACCGCCATGTCAGTGTCACTCCAATGCAAGAATGACCCACCACCCACATAATAGCTGCTCTGTGTAAAATGAATCCACGGACAAATTGAAGGAAGGAATTGCCTGACCTTTGACCTGGCGCATCATTAACAGTTATGGTCAGTACTTTGAGTCCGAGGTTTTTTAGACAGCATGTTCTGATGCAGATTATATGACACCGTAAAGGAGCACAAGTGTGTTTCATATTCAGCAAGTTTACTAAGCGGAAAAGAAATCGAAGTTCCTTTCACGCAGCCTGAATTTTACGCACAAAAAAAAAAAAGTTGGACTGAAAAGTTTGCACTGGGGGGTGACATCGTGGTGCTGCAGGCAGTGCATGTGTCACACCGCTCCGGTCAGTGTTTTCCCCCTGTGTTCGCATGGGCTTACTCCGGGTACTCCCGCCACCTCCCAACAGTGCACATGGTAGGTGAATTGTCTGTGCTGAATTGCCCCTAGCTATGAGTGTGTGAGTGATTGGTTGTGTGCGGTACCCTACGATGCACTGGCGTCCTCTCCAGGGGTCACTCCTGCCTTGCTCCCATTGATTCCGTGTAGGCTCCACTGTGACCCTGAGCAGGACAGAGTGGATAAGACGGATGGATGTTCCACTCACCACATTAACCCTTTCTAACCAAACTGCTTCGTTAACCTCATTGTTTTCTGACTGAACTGTTCCATTAACACCTTCCCTTTCTGGTTAACTGTCCATGAACTGTTCCACTAGAGTCATCCCCTTCTGCACAAACTTTCCTGACCAAACGTATCCTTTCCTGACCAGACATATCCTTTCCTGACCAAACTTATCCTTTCCTGACCAAACTGTTTTCTTGGCTGTGTTACCGCTGTTTTCCTGAACTGTTCCACTGGCCACATTAGCTCTTTCTGAGCGAACTGTTCCATCGATTTTACCCCCTTCTGGTGAATTTAGTGAATTAATGATTTTAATTTTTTTCTGACTGAACTGTTCCATTATTAACCCCACAATGTTTAGATTGAACTGTTCGTTTTAACATAAATTAGCTATTTTCTGACTGAACTGTTCCATTATTAACCCCGTGCTCTTCTGATCGAACTGTTCCTTTAACAAAATTTGCTTTTTTCTAATTGAATCATGATAGCAATCTTATCTTCTCCTGACTGAACTGCTCCATTAGCAACATTAATGTGTTCTGATTGAACTGATCCTATTAGCTGTTCCTGACTGATCTGCTCCAGCCAGAGCACTAGTTGTTGCCCCAACGCTGGTCTCAGTCTGCAGGGAGTGACGGGGAGAGATTTCCCGTTACCCCGCTGCATGAACTCCTCTGAGCTGGGCGTGTATGTGACGGGGCGTCGCGGTTGTCATGGCAGCATTGTAAATAGTTTCGTAGTAGATGTGAGTGCAGTTGGTCCCTAAGGAGGTCACTTGTCTCTATGTGCCCTACAAAGGCCCCTCAGATCCATTCCAGCATCCCTTCTTTGGCTTCTCATCTTACAGTCAAATCCTTAGACTTCAAGTTATCCTGAAAAACATATTTTCTTCTCTTTTTTTTTTCTTCCTCCCATTCTGATCTTTGATTCTGTTGTGCACTGTGTCAGTGTCTGTTGGGAAAAGAGATGGATGTAGAATAGAATGTCTTCTTCTCTCAAGCTTTTGTGCATGTGATCAATGGAGGCTCAAAGTGAGGCCTACTTGGTCGTGTTCAAGATGCTTCATGTCGGGTCTGAAGAGAGAAAAGAGGAAAGAGAGTGAAAAGAGAAAGAGCTGGTTAATCTGCTAGGCATGTCTCTGACGGGATGGCTCACAGCAACCCATGCTGAATCTGACATCTTAGCTCATTCCTGTTGTGTGGAAGCATTTAGGGCAGGGCTTCAAACCATTTAGTGGAGTAAGTGAAGAGTAACTGGTTGGGAACAAAACACAAAAGCAAAAGTGTGACAATCCTGCCTGTTCTCAAACAGAACAGTTCATTTGACCTCTCTGTTGCCTGGTTAGAATATTATATTTTTGTTCCACTGTATAAAAAATGCCACATGAATCAAAATGAAGGCTGCTGACACAGGCGTGGCCAACTGTCTAACATATATTTGAACAAAATGATATTTTATTTGAGATCTGCCAAGCTTCGTTATTTGGAGACTTCATAACACGTGCATAAGCATTGAACAATATTTAAATATATCCATAAAACAAAAGAGTTTGCATTACATGTACGATGCTCCCAAGAAAGGATTTAAAAAAATACATTTTAGGCCAAATTATCTGGAATACTTGGGAATCATTTGGAATTGCACAACTTCAGCCTGGTCTCAGTAGGAATTCATGCATGTGACTGAAACGACATTTCAGAAATCATACGTTTACTAAATATAGGTCAGTCCTATTTTACTGACGCAACCCTGACATGCAGAAATCTCGAAATTTAAACAGAGAATATTGCAAAGGACTCAATTTTATTTTCCGAACCTACACCTAAACCTTACCCTTACTCTAACTTTTAACCCAAACTTAAACTAAACCTTACTCTTCCCCTAACCTGAACCTGAACCATAACCATAATGTAGATACTGTAGGAGTTTCCTTTACTGCCCTTTTTAAAAGCTCAGCAGAAAGATGTTTTTTTATTTACACTGGAGACTGGTTTGTGTGCATTTGGCAAAACAGCGCCACCAGTTGGAGCTTATTGTGAACTTATATGTGAGAAATGTGTGCAAATTCTTGGGGAACATTTTGGGCATGTATGTATGGAGAACTTGCTACATAATTGTTTAATTAAGATACCAGTAAAGTCATTCGGAATGGTTAAATGTGAATGATTTACTGGTGTGGTGACGTTCTAACGAAGCTGACTCAGGATTAGTTATGAGAGTTTGGAGTGTTTTTCACAGTAAATCACTCTGAATGAGTTTGTTTATGCAGACCTTTATACGTAACAGGTCCCTCTTTAATGATTTGAAATGCATTACCACTTTAATTTGTGGGTCGGAATCACTTGACTCTATAAAGATATGGTAAACTGATGTCAGGTACATTATCCTGTAAAGGACTGCTTTTGCGTGTGTGTCCAGGTCTGCTCGCTGCGGCCTGACTTCTTTAGATTGAGGAAAAAATGAGGGAGTGGAATGAACTCCTTTTTAATCGCTCTATTACCAGTTAGGAATGGGAACGATAAGTTGGTGCTGAAATGCTGCTAGAACTGAAATTTTAAATTGGTTCTGTTCGGAGTGCACCGAGCTCGGGTTTAGGGCACAGGCATGGCTGGCCGTTGGATTTGTTGCTTCCCTGCCCTGAAGATAGCAGTATCTGTCGGTTGCATCAGCTTTTTAATTCCGCTTAATGTTGTCATTTATCACACGGAAATATTTTAGCTGAAAAACGATTTCCCCCAAATCCAATCTGCAGCCTATCGTTCTTCGGGGGGAAGAATTAAGCTAAATGCACAGGCTTTATTTGCCCACCAGCAGGTGCCAAGTTTACAGAGTGCTGGGAATTTGTCATTTGCACACCCTGTCATTTTCACTGCCTTTTCCACAGTGTGTTTTCCTCCCACCCCCATCTCTCTCTCTCTCTCTCTCTCTCTCTCTCTCTCTCTCTCTCTCTCTCTCTCTCTCTCTCTCTCCCTCTCTCCCTCCCTCCTTCTGAGGGTCTACAGTAGAGGACAAAGTAGAGGAGACACAGGAGTGATATGACAGAGGTGTCTGAATGCAGATTGCGTGTGTGTGTGTGTGTGTGTGTGTGTGTGTGTGTGTGTGTGTGTGTGTGTGTGTGTGTGCGCGCGCGCGTGTCTGTGTGTTGTTAGTATGGTTTCATTTCTGTGATACTGTTGAGGATATATCTCACCATTAAGTCAAGCTGCAGTTAATCTGAATGCTCTGTGCCGGTTGGATCAGATATTCATGGCCCAGCAGGCAGTACAGCTTCTCCTGGAGCTGATCTCAGAGCAGCCAGAGAGAACTAAAGCTCAGGCCTTGGAGAGAGAGAGAGAGAGAGAGAGAGAGAGAGAGGGAGAGGGAGGAGGAGAGAGAGCAGGGAGCAGCTGGGAGCAGCCAGCAACCCCACTGCCAAAAGCCAAATGAAAGAAGACAGGAATAGAGGGGATTGTCTCATTGCACCAGCGGTTCGGGGTCCGTGTTGTTTATTTTGTCGTTGGGTTGCTGTTCCTTTGCATATTTGGCAAAGGCGCCTTCTCCCATGTCTGCTCAGTGGGGATGTGGTTTCATAGACGAGCTGCTTGAGCTCCTGTAGAGAAGTAATTTGCTTAAGGCTTCTCTGGCCATGATAAACCTGATTTATTCAACCTGACTTTTTCTTCACTCAATCAACTCGGCTAATCAGCATTTTCACAGAACACGTCTGTAACACGCCTCCTTTGTAACTCTTTTCGTGCCCGTGTAGATGCAGTTATTGTGTTTATTGTGCATTTTTAGATCGTAAATATTGCCTGTAGGTCAAAGCAGAGAAAATAAGAATGAACCGACCAGACCACAAACATTTACAATAGCTGCATTTCGTTTCATTGTAACCAAATGATGATTATGATCATTTTGTGGTGGCGGGGGATTATAATTAGGGTTAGTTTTCAGGATTAAAGAGATGTAAAGTCATAGCCAGAATCTCATCTGTTTCCGCCCAGTTTGTGTTGGCCATCCTCTAGCCCTTCATTAGTGCTCACTGGACGCTGCCCACAGAATGCTGTTGGCTGGATATTTCAGGTCGGTGGTCTATTCGAAGTCCAGCAGTGACACTGAGGGGTTTAAAGACTCCAGCAGCACTGCTGTGTCTGATCCACCCATACCAGCGCAACACACACTAACACACCACTGCCAGGTGGACTGTTTCTCTACGGTCTGTAATTATAGAACTACTAAGGGAGGTGGTCATAACGCTATGGTTGATGAGCAGGTGTCTTTTTTGTGTATGACTCCACATCCTGATGAGATATGAAAACATTCTGGTGTGTTTGTGGTGTGTGTGTGTGTGTGTGCATGGATTTGTACATGTTTGCTTGTCTTTTTGAATTGAATTAAAACCCATGAGCCGGAGACTCCTTCAGATAGCTCCTAATTATCAGGAGACTTAAAGATACATGATATCAAAGCTCGCTAAATTGCTCTTTCAGTAAACATCCTGTTTTCCTTTCAAAGAAGCGAGTCTTGTGATTCGTTCCATTGGCAAGATAAGCTCTGAACATCTCATTACGATTACAAACTGTCTCACCAGATTCCAACACACAGGCGAAGAGGCTGATCACTCTGCTTTCGGTTTTTTTTTTCCTTTCTCTTGGTGTCGAAGTGGAGGAGCGGCTCGCTGCCCTAAAGGCAAAGCGCTCGTCTCTGTGGACTGAAGCCATAAACAAACCGGGCCTTCCTTCAGTCGCTTGGACAGCTCTGCTCTCGCCCTCTGACCCCTGCGTGTGGAGAGAGAAGTGTGTCAGACACACACACACGCCTCTCCTCCTGAGCGGTCAAGGAGGACGCGGTCGGATCCTTCGAGAGGATCCCTGCCGCTCGGCTTTTGTGCGTTAAAGGAGGCGATCTCTACAGAGCCAGCCGTGCGTGTCATAGACCCAAATGTACAAAACGCGTCGCCGCAAGCCGTGCACTTTTATTGTGCGAAAACAAAAGCCCAGAGCACTCCCAAACTCCTCCGTCAAAAGAGAGAGGTGCCATTAAAGAGACGTTCTAAACCCCCTCCGCTTCACCAAAGAGCCTACTTTGCCTAAGGACTCAGGCCTGTCAATAGAGCTCAAATCTGATCAGCATGCTGGCAAGACCCAGCTATTGCTCATGCGCACGTAAACAAGTCCATTAACTGGAGCTCTGGGGGCCGAAACTGAATTTCTGTGTTTTATGGGTTTTATGCAGGCCTGATAAAGTGCACTCCAGGGTCAAACCGGTTCAAGGAAAGTCTCCATTTTAAAGCTATATTAGTCTCAAAGTCACTTCTTACTTAATTAGGTAAACGGCTGTGAAGGTGTCTAGAGAGCTGAACTACAGAACTCATTCCGATCCCGTTCTTGTAAAGAAAGTCCCCCTGCAGGTCTAACAGGAGTATGACCACTGTAGCAGCCAAAGTGTGAAGAAAGCATGGACGTGTGAAAAGAATTAAGCACTTCGTTGTGTTTGCTTTAAAGGGCCGGTGTCTCACAGTGTCTGTGTTATTGTTTTCACAGGCCCATTCATGATCGGTGTGGGTTTATGAAAGGGACAGCTATTGACACGATAATCAATGAGGGACTGTGAGGTACATGATTTTATTACAAGTAAAGATCTTTGGCATGGTGCAAAGCAGAGTGCCTCATACTCCCTTACCCATAATAAAATAACAATAATGCACAACCACTTGTGGCTTATTGCTGCTATAATACAACCACAACTGTTTAATTAATATGAATTAATTCTCTTGGGATCCAGCTTATCAACAGATGTCCTGGTATTGTCCTTAAAAATTTGCTAATTGAGTTCAGAATCTATTATGGCATGTCGTCGTGGCCACCTGCAGCAAAACAGGCCCAAACCATGATACTACCAGCACTGTGTTTCACAGATGGGATATGTTTCTTACACTTTCTCCGAACATAACACTTCTCATTTATACCAAAGCATTGTATTTTTGTCTCATTTGTCCACAAAACTAGAGAGAGAGAGAGAGAGAGAGAGAGAGAGAGAGAGAGAGAGAGAATGATGCTATGCAGGTAAATGCTATGGGAGCAGTGTGTGCAGGGCCATCTGGCCAGAACATTAATACGCTTGAGAGGAAGAGGAAACAGAGACAAGATAGAATGACCCTGTGGCATTGTCCCGCTCAAAGAGCGCTAGGACACCAGAATGAGAGAGAGAGAGAGAAAGAGAGAGAGAGAGAGAGAGAGAGAGAGATTCAACTTTGCACTGGTCAGTCAAACCATTTTCATAGTTCCTGGAACTGCTGCATCTGGACTCCTGTTCTACACAATGACATAATATGTTTGACATAAGTATCATGGAGTCACACAGAATCACAGTGGTTTACGTCCAATGACCGCAGACATAAAGATGACCATCAGTCAGGGCCAAGATCAATGGTTTGTTGTCACACGCCACACGTCCATAAGGCCTGTTGTCATGGTGTGGGTGCACTTTCATACGATACCAGATCACATTTGGTCTTCCTTGCCTTACATTATTGAGGTCCTGCAACCAGTGTTTCTACCTTTTCTGAACACGCACTCCGGTGCTCTATTCCAACAGGTCGACACTCATCCACACACTGCGAGGCACGACTTCTGCATGTGTAGCTCAATAAAAATTGCAATCTGACACTTGCTTCTGGTTGCAACTATTTGTGCATCTATTTTGATGATATGTGTACGGATTTGAAGAATCTTTAACCGTTGATATATAAGAAGCCAGTGCTTTGTTGCGTTATTAGGTCCCCTGCAGTTACATGAGTCCAGTAGTCTCCGTACAACGCCACTGAGTGGCCCAGACAACCATTCACTGAAAGTGTGGACTTTAGCTCGTGGGCACTGTTTTACCTAAGGCTCTGAACTTCCATGAAGATGGCCACTTCCTCAGGCACAAAAGCCCACGGGCCTTCCCCCGTGGTGTGCCCTAGCTGAGGGAGCAGAGCTGCCTTTTGTTTAGTGCTGTTTCTGAGGCCTGGGATGATGGCTCGACATGAATGGTCTACAATGGAGCAAGCTCATTAGGCATTGAGTTTGCCAGCCCATCCACGCTAATTGGGAGAGGGCTGCGTCCCTCTTGTCATTTTGTATTGTCTGCTTGCTTGGCTGGACCCATCTCAGGCCATCACTGTCTCCCTTTTTTGAGGCTGGAGTCCCCCAGGGTCGAGAGAGAGAGAGACTGGGAGAGAAACCGAGAAAGAGAGTGAGAAAGAGAGAGTGAGAAAGGGAGTGAGAGAGGACCAGTGCCAGCCCAGCTGTTCTCCTCGACGCCACCACAGCAGTTCCAGTGCTGCTGTCACCTAACCGTGAATCGGGGGCATAAGTAGAGAGGAGAACGAGGAGGGATAGGCATAGGGAGGGGGTTGCCACGGCAACAATGCTTCTGCTTAATGGGCAGAGGAGTGTGCTGGATTCCGAGTGGATAGTTGCTTTTCCTGCTTTTTTTCCCCTCCGCGTTTGCCATCTGCTTTCAATCAGAGTCCATTTCCTGTATGGCAGTGAGATGATGCCTTGTACTGGGATCAACAAAAGCAGAGGAGCTGTCAGGTCTGTTTAGGTCTGCTCTTCAGCTCAAAAATGGCCTTTCTCCCATTTCCATTGCAACACTCTGGAACCTTGATGTGGGTTTCTGAGGCCGTGTGATAAACGGATGCTTTCAGTGAAACGTGATGTTTCAGATGCAGCCAGATAGTCAGTTGTAACGGACAATGCTGTGTGGAGGTCACCTCGTCTCTTGCATTTTGTCGATCCAGGCATAGACACTGCCGTCTCCATGATGTTTTTGAACGGTCCTGAGCAAACAGAACCATCTGAGATGATCTACACTATATGGACAAAAGTATGTGGACAACAGTTCTCAATTGTTTCAGAAGAAACAATGAAGGATATTAAAAAGAGTTTATTCTGCTTTTGCTGTTGCTGAATGTCGTAGCATTGCTGTGAGAATTTGATTGCATTCAACACATGAGCTTTAGTGAGGTCAAGATATTGAATAATTACCAGCCCACCTCATCCCCAACTCCCTACCTCATCCCAAAAGTGTTGCATGGAGCTCAGTTGCACTGCTCCACAGCTCAAGTCGGGCGCCAATAGGTTCACACGTGTGTGCTCTAGATAGTCTTATTTCATTGGTAATACTTTTCTACATATCAAGCAGTGTGTGCACATCTGTGTCAGCAATGGCAGCTGAATGCTTTCATTAGAAGGGGTGTCCACAAACATTTGGACAGTCGATAGTAGTAGTGTATTTATCAAGATATATTCTTGAGAACATCATACTGAACATTATACTCCAAACTTCCTTTGTGCTTCCGCTGCGAGAAGACGACTCGAGAAGATCGTGGCTCCGAAAGGAGGTGGAGCAGAACAAGGAGCTCCTATTAAGAAAAGGAAACACACAGTTGAAGGAGAACGTGTGATCAAATCATGTGTAGAAGCAGTTCAGACCTCAGCAACAGTGAAGGTGCACCTCAAAAGAGCTGATATCGGATGTTGATGTTTCTGTGTTATTATCTGTTAAATATGTACTACAGGTCAAAAGTTTTAGAACGCCCAATATGGGTTCTCACATGTCTGACAGGTAGTAGACATATATTATGCAGCGGCATGTTATTGATGACTGTTTTGCCTGGGAATGAACTAAACGAAGGGCCTCTGATCTAGTACAGTGCTGGAGGAGAGACGTCTAATTTGATGGCTCATACTGTGTACATTATTTCACTCTTTTTTTCATCTCTCTATTATTGTTTTCCTCTATACCCTTTCTACGGTGTTATAGAATCTTCTTCTATTTTCTTCTCTCCTTTAAGGAACCCTATTTAGATCTGTTGTGTTGCAGAAGTCCTCTAAAGATATCCTGGTCCCTGTTTCGGTATTAAAAATGTGTGCTTGTGTTATGAAAAGCAGGGGATGGAAGTTTTGT
This sequence comes from Acestrorhynchus altus, assembly GCA_034509495.1. Taxonomy (NCBI): domain Eukaryota; kingdom Metazoa; phylum Chordata; class Actinopteri; order Characiformes; family Acestrorhynchidae; genus Acestrorhynchus; species Acestrorhynchus altus. Next base: position 30,394,276 of record CM067513.1, on the reverse strand, counting down.
GCTGCATGTGCTAATGGTGTTGAAATTCTTTAAGCCACGTCAAATATGGCGCAGTAGCTTTAAAACAAATCAATATTTCCCTCGTTCTCTGATTTTCTCGGTAGAATGCATTACTGTAGACCACGCTTGGTATGTCTGTTTATGACTCGTATTCATCATTATGCCATCTGTGATTACTGATGAATTATAATATGCGCTCACATGCTACAGTGTTTGTATGGGTGATAATGACCGTGTGTGTGTGTGTGTGCGTGTGTGTGACTGTGTGCTATATTGCTGTGCTAGACCCTTGTGTCTATACACATTAATGGACTTTTTCTCTTTTCCTCCTCTGCAGTCCCTCAGGGAGTGATCCATAACGGAGCCCGCATGATGAGCCAGGGCCTCTTCCCAGGAATCCGACCCCTTCCCATCAGTCCGATTAGCAGCAGAACGGCCGCAGTCAGGTCAGTCCCACCCCTTTACACTTGCTCACCAATATCTACTGAATCATCATCATCATCATCAGCACAGGCCTGAGCGGCCTTGCCCGACATGTTCTGATGTTCCCCCTGCTGTAACACACCATATGGACAGAAGTATTGGGACACCTCATTCACTGTTTCTTCCAAAGTTAGGGGGTTTGTTTTTGTTGGAGTAATTGTACTCTCCAGAGTAGGCTGACTACTACATTTTGGAGCATTGAGCATTGATGATTGAGGACGTATGCTGACTCATTCAATGAGCAATTGTGAACAAAATGTTGCTTCCCAAAAGTATTGGATGGAGCTCCATCATTCCAGAGAACACAGCTTCACTGCTCTACATCTCAATGCAGGCGGGCTTTATAAGCCTCTAGCCCATGCCTGGCATGAGACCTGTTGCCAATAGTCCTATTGTATTGGTAAAACCTCTTCACAGGGACTAGACATGCACTGTGTGTGCATTTGCACATCTGTGTCAGCAATGGGTGCAACTTAAAGTAGCTGAAATGTATTAGAAGAGGTGTCCACAAATAACTGGACATACAGTATTATGTAAATCAGGGCCCGGTTTTTCACAAGAGTCTTTATGTCTAGGTCTTCACTGTTAGAGAGAGTGTGTACTGTCATGCTCGCACGACCATTTAATAATCGTTTTTGAGCTGAAATGCTTCATCAGCCAAGGCATGTTTGGTGACAAATATTGGTGTCAAAGTTGCCAAATAAGATAAATGAATCTTAAACCCTACCAATTATGATTGTGAAAACAATAATAATAATAATAATAATAATAATAATAATAATAATAATAATAAGCATTAATTATAGAGCATTTTCTTATACAGGCAGCAGCTTAAAGTGCTTTACAGGTGACGAAGTTCAGTAGCAGCAATAAAAGATGAAAATTATTAGTACTAATAAAATAGACTGAGACAGTAACATAAATGGAAAAAAATGAGACAGAACTTAATTTTACAGATGAATTAAAATGAAGTTTTAAAATGTTTATTTTTTTTTTTAAGTTTAGTGTGGAGCTTGACTGCCTCATAAAAGATGGGATTGATTTCTACAGTTTAGAAGCAGAATAACAGAAACAGGCCAGTCCATCTTGTGTGTGCTTTACACGGGGGATTTGCAGAAAGACCGAATCTGCAGCTCTAAGGTCATAAACAGACTGGCGTGGTATGGAGATACTTGGTCACAAACACAGCAGCTCTTTTTAAATAGGGGTGATGTGCTCGCTCTGTTAGGATTCATGTAGCTACAACAATAACCCACTATATTATGGTCAATAATAAACAGCCTGACCAGCATGACCAGGCTGGCTGGCCAGCATGACTAATGTGGTTGAGCAGCATGACCAGCAACACCAAGCTTGTAGACCAGCCTGACTAAACTGGTTGACCAGCATGATCAGCATGTCTAAGCTGGTTGTGCAGCATGACCAACCAGACCAGGCGGGTAGACCTGCAAGACCAAGCTGTTTGACCACCATGACCAGTATTACGAAGCAGCCTGGACTGTTGACAGAAGGCCCCATGGATTCATGCTGCTGGGGCCAGATCGTTGCCATACACTGTCATCCGGTAAATAAAGAGTAAATAAATACATGTAAACATAAATGTATATATTTATATATTATTGGTAAATAAATAAAGGAATTTGTTTGGTCTGTCTGGGTCACTAAGGTGCTGCATAGTCACTCAAGCAGTCAGAACAAAAGCGTGGGTCAGATTTCGATTGGCATACTGACCTCTGTGAACCACATTAGATAATTACACGAATGAATAGATTACAGGTCTACAGCTCAGTTAGTTTAAATTGGCATCTTCTTATCCACTTCTGGTCAGGGATGTGGTGGGCCTGGAGCCTACCAGGACTCGTTGGACACAAGGCAGGGAGACCCCCATACTCCACGATGGAGTGCCAGCCCATCGTCGGGTACCACATACACATATCCACATACAAAGTATCCACATACTTTCTGGGAAACAGGAGGAAACCAGAGTATCTCGGCAAACCCATATGGGCAATGGTAGAACACACCAACCTCCTCACAGACAGTGACCAGAGCCGGTTAATCCTACAACCACACGTCTCTGGAGTCGTGTGACACATGCACTACCTGCCGCCCGCTGAAGTTATCAGTTGTCTGTAATCTTAGCCTCATAAAAATGCTATCAGCCACCGGATTTCCAGGGTCAGTCTGACCCAAATGCGACGACATGCCTAGTTATTAAGCAATCTCAAGCAGTCCTGCTTACATGGCTCCTGACACCGTATAGCTGTCACATTTTATAGAAACCTGTGTCATACAGTGTCAGAGACGGTAAGCAAGTCAGTTTGAGATATTTAATCACTCTGTGCAGGTCAGGACAGGAGTGTGATGATTTGCATGGCTCTTATTGGTGGGGAATAACCGTCCTATGCACACATTACCCTTTCAATTCTAGTGCAAAACTGATGAAGCAAAATGACCCAAATAGGCCTTGGCTGTTCAAGTAGATCTGGACGGAAAGTGTGTACAGTCTGTTGCCCCGAACTGTTTACTTACTGTAAAAGTCTACGAGTGTCAAAGCAGCAAAGCACTAAAAGTGCAGTGCACACGGTGCACATGTCCCTCTGTGACCCCATTCCACCAGTCATGTTCTTCCAGTCAGAGCAGCTAGGTCTTTGGTAAACATCAACTCACCTTATTCAAGCACAAGCCTCAGCCTTGCACATGTAATGCAGTGAATAATTGATCACCGACACTAAGTATTTTAATGGCCTGAGCGGTGTGAGTGGACTGCCTTTCATCCTGTGAAACATTCATAAGCCTGGGCTTCCGAATCAGACCCCGCGCTTCCGCAGCTCCCACACAGATGTCTTCTCAGCATCACGCCCGTGCTTCTGATGGGCTGGTCCATCCACATGGTAAATAATCAGCAGTTTTGCTCCGTGTGGAAGCCGAACAAGAATCAGTGTTTCAGAACGTGGTGCTCTGAGGGGCAGAGACACCAAGACAGTTGCCAGTTGAAACAGGTCCATAGAGAGACAGGTGTGGACAGGCGTCGTGCATTGTGTGTGCGTGTGTGTGTGTGTGTGTGTGTGTAAATACCTGCCTCAGGGCATGCAAGTGTGAACATTGGACACTCTTTACCCAAGAGGCCATTCACCAGCTTGCTATGGATATTGGACTGTGATAATCCACTCTGTAAACGATAGGGCCGCTTGCACAGACTTATTTCGAATAATATTCAATAAAAGTTACATTTTGTCTGTAATATTTTTAAATGTGATACATCAGTGTTTCATCCCTTGATGATAGAACGGTAGACAGTCATGTGATAAAGTTAGTACTCTTGGATTTCATTACCTTGTGGCATTCATCCATAGGACAGACAGACACAGACACAGTAGCACACAGTGTCTGGTGTGTTAACCCAGTTGCTGACAGATCTTATTGTGGGCAGCAGGGGTGACGGAGCTGAGCCTCTGCTCACTCCCAAATGAGTGACACTGCATTTAGACATTAATAATTGAAGCAGTTTTTTATCCAGCTGTGCTGTGGCTATAAGTCACGAGTCATAAATATGCAAACAAGACAGGAACTGGAAAAGCTCTTATTTTTCTAAGCTTGTGGGGAATTTTAGTGTTCATGGTGAAGCTGGCATGGACAGCAAAAAGCTGTGTGTCCAGCGTCTCTGGATTCCTGAGTAGCTGAGTGCAGTGAACGCTGACTGGCAACCGAGGGCTGATTGAAAAGTCATTTCATTATTTTAATGCTGTTTTCTTGATGAGCGACATAAATGCAAGTAATCGAGTTCCTTTGCCATTTCCCTGTGCTGCGTCTCCACTGAAAACCGGGCTGTTTTGTAGTCCACCTCCATTAATTAGCTTTATAATAGCGTTATTGGTCAGCTAGAGAGGTACTTCAGAGCTGAAGTGCATTTCAAAGCTGTGAGAAGTGTTTAATTTAATTAGCTCGTGACTTAATGCGGACGATACAGTTTGCCGGGCACAGTGCTCGCCACAGCAACACCTCTTTTAGATAATGCATGAGTTTGCTTTAATGTGTGTCACTCAAATAGCTTAAATAATTCTCTGTGCTGTATCTCTCCCCTGCCAGTACTACACCGGATAGGAAATGTAAGGGTTCAGAAGGTTCACCTCAGGCAAGCCAGAGGAATCAAACACACTAAGGCAGAAACTTCATGTAAATGGAAGGTTTCACTTTTCCTATATAGAATAATCTAGTCTAGACCTGTTTTAAACTACAGGGCAAAGTGGTTTATCTCCATCTGGGTTCATGCTGACTGCTTTAATTGGATAACACCTCGCATTTAGCAGAGATTGTCTAAAGATGTTATCTAAAGTAGATCGCCAAACTATATCACCTCCATTAAGCGAAGATGAATTACACCCAAAGACACTGTTTTTCATAATGTCAGGTTAATTCAGTAGAATTATAGAATAGGATAGGACTCTCTGGAGCAGATAAACATGGACGTGTTTGCACGAGGCCTAATACCAGATGTGGGCTAGTGGGGTATAACGCCCCTCCGCACTTAGCTGTGAAGCAGTGGAGCTGTGTTTTCTTGAATGATGGAGCTCCATCCAGTGTTTTTGGGATGAGTTGGGAACTGGAGATGTAGCGAGATAGTGACCAAGCAACATCCTGGCTTCACTAATGCTGTTGTATGCAATCAAATGTTTATAGCAACGCTCCAAGCCTTCCCAGGACAGCAAAAGCAGGATAAGCTCACTTTATTATCATTTCTTTTGGAAGAAACAATGAATGAGCAGGTGTCCCATTACGATTATCTCATAGAAGTTACGGACCCTAGTTATCATGAAGGCACTGTGCAGACTGGTGGTGGTTCCATACTGGTGTGGGGTGTATTTGCATCTGGCACCCACTGCCACACTTCACTCACATAAAGGCCACAGACGCAGAGAATCAGATTGATCTTTCAGCTTTGCAGTGACCCTCAGCGCACGACTAGAAGTTCAGGTGCTCAGGAACAAACAGGCAAAAGAACCTGGTCTGGCCTAGTTAGAGAATGACCTAAATCCAGCTGTAAATTTAATGTGCAGAATAAAGATGGGTGTTTCAACAGAATCAAAGGAGTCTGACCAAGGTTGACTAGTTCAGTAGAGTGAAATGTTGCCAAATAAAGCTCCTTCATCCAAGCGGCAAATTGCCTGCACTGCTCTTGCAAGAGAAGAAGGACTGTGGCAATACAATGAGATGTAGTACTGTTTCAGTAGTACAATGCATGTAGTGCTGGTGTATAGTAAGCTGTAACACTTGTGTCGTATCCCCGTCGTACACCCTTAAGAGTTTTTTTTTTTTTTCCTGCAGGTTCTTTTGTAAATGCAATGGTTGTACATGAAACAATGCCAACTTAAAGAAATGTATGAATGATTTCAATGTTCCTTACGTGATTAAATGGGGAAATCGTTGTATATCGGCCTTTAAGGCACTAAAGGGTTCCATTATCTTCAGAAACCATCAGTAATTGTAGACATTTGCAATCCCAGTCCTATATAATGCAGTATGTTATAGATGTTCACAACAGCAGGGATGTTCAAATTCAGCAACAAATAATATTCAGCTATTAAAATAGCATTTATGATATTAATACAATATCTAACCCCATGTTGTATTCTGTCTCTATAACTAGGTCAGTCTTGGCTGGCTGCAGAATGCGCAGCGAGAGCGAGCCATCCTGCGATTCTCCGCTGGTCAGCAGCGACCCCAAGGAGGACCACAACTATAGCTTCGCCAAATCTTCCAGCTCCACACCCGGTGAGCAACCCCCCCTCGAGTGCAGCCAGGCCAGCTTCCATGGCAACGAGGCCAGCAGTGACACGGAGGAGGACGACAAGAACAAGATCAAGAAGGAGCCCAAGGAGTGGTCAGTGGACGCTCTGGCCTTGGCCCAGGCCCAGCACAAGAAACGGCAACATTTGACAAAGGCCAAACAAAGAGTGGCCAGTGACACTCTGCCCTTAAAAAAGAGGCGCACTGAGAAGCCTCCGGAAAGTGACGACGAGGAGATGAAGGAGGCGGCTGGCTCTCTGCTCCATCTGGCCGGCGTCAGAGCCTGTTTGAACAATATCACCAACCGGACGGCAAAGGGCCAGAAAGAGCAAAAAGAGGCCATGAAAAATAACTAATTGACTGTGTTATAAGGAAGAAAAAAAACATCACTTTTAATAGAATTTACTATTTTTTTCCAGGACATCAGGTGAATTCTACTGATTTGTGGCAATATCAACAATCACTTTGTTTTCCTATCTTTATAGGTAATGTTATTGAGGGTTCTTTATTTTCTGTCTTCTATTTTTTTAGTTTTTGTTCGTTTGTTTTTGTTTTTTAAAGGAGATTAAAGCCATAGCAAAACCTTTCTAAGATATTCAGCTAATTCAGTAACGGGTTTTATTCGGCTGACATTCATATAAAAGTGATTGAAATATCCCTCCCCCTACACCAGGTCCACACGCACTCACTGGCATGCTTAGAGAAATGACAGTCCGGCCGGTTCTCATTGATACACAACCACAGCTTCCCTGAGGTGAGTTGAGAGAGATGGAGATGATGTGAGATGTGGTGACATTAGGCAGGGCAGCTAGAAGGGCTTGTGAAAACTGGCTGCTAGTGCAATGTTTCTTCCTGCCGTGACTTGCTTCTTTGTGAAGAAGCTCAGGGCAGGGCAGGACAGGGCAAGGCCAAAGACAATCCTTTGGTTGGCCAGCTTGAAGAGGCGTGACTGCACTTGCTGCTCTGACTGTTGATCCAATCCAATGATGCAGCACTGCGGATGGTGAGAAGGCTATGGTCGTTGGGTCGTGTCATTGGGATTGGGACGGTGCAGCTGCTGAGAGTCATGCACTCGTTGACCAAGAAATAACACAACAAGAAGGAGTCGGAATGGGATGGAAGTGATTAAAATATTAGAGCACGTGCGGCACATGTCCCTTAGATCCTGCACACTCGTAGGTGGTTGAAGCTGCCATTGCAGCTGGTCCCATAAATGCTCTGTCAATGATGTTTAGTGACCGGACAGCCCAAGGAAGTGTTGCAATTTGGCAAAGACATTCCTGTGTGTTGTCAAATGCCATTTGGAAGCCCTGCTATGAGTGGCAGCAGTTGGCCGCAGGACATCCTGCACATATCACTATTAGGGGTGACCAAATGTTGGGACAGTGTGTTGCTCTACAGCAGAAGCAGGATTGAAGCTCTCACCACGAGGCCTCCGTAGTTAAACCTAACTGTTGTCAGATCCCAAAAGAACCTGGATTCATCACTAAAGACAATACGATTCCAGTCCATAGCAGTCCAGGTTGGCTGGATGTCAATGGCAGGACATGTGATGGGCACCGTGACACCAAAAATGGCTGATCCTCTAAAAGCCTGATAAAATTGGCAAATTGTCTTCCAGTGTGTCGTAGAATCATGTCTAGCAGTCCATGATTTCTCATCCAGAGGTACACTACCCAAAAGTAGCCTCTGAGAGCCTATAGGGCAGCACCCTCCTGTGCCAAAACCCAGTATCTAATCAGACTACACCTATAATCATTTACATATCTGCCAGAGATGTAACTACACACAGAGTTCTGCAGCAGTTCCGGGTCCGGGTGTGTTATTTTTCGGTCAATGAGTGTATTTGCTGGAGTCCACCTTCAATCAGTGAAATAAGTTGACTAAGCCATAAGCCTTTGTTAAAGTGCTTTTCTCTGAGACAAATAATGTACTATATATAAATACAGTATATATTAGCGTATATGTAATGAGACGTCCTAATTACTGGCCTTGTTCTTCCCTAAGCAATCAAAACGAGTGATATTGTTCTTAAAAAGTGACAGTGATTCTTCTCTTGTGGCACAATAACGACGGTCAATGGGCTGAAAACCTTGATGGAAATGATGCTACAAAACCTGCCAATTGTGTTTTAGTGGTAACAGAAAATAATGAGATGACTGTGGAAATGTTTTGTGATTTTTTTTTTTTCCGTTGTGTTTTGTTCAGTTTATTTGTTTTTATGTCTTTTTTTTTTTTTTTTTTTTTTTTTTTTTTTTTTTTGCCTAACCCTCAAGATGTAATAAGCAATTTCATCCAGTCAGGATAACACTGTATAAAAGTACACTAGACTTTTTTTTCCCTCTCTTAATTTAAGCAATGTAGCCAGCAGGATTTTTCCAAATCGTGTTGCATGGGTTCTGTAAAGCAAAAGAAAAGAAAAAAAAGTTCTTTTTTTTTTTTTATTCAAAAAAGTTCATGTAAGGTAAATAATGTATTTAGCATGGAGCATGAATTATTTTCATATAAATATAGATCCTAGAGAACAAGGCACCGCCTCTAATTTCTATGCCCATAGGCCTAGAGTCACTTTTGTTGTTTTTTTTTTTTTTCATTACCTTTTTGTTGTTTTTTCCGTCTTAATTTGATCAGTTGTCCTCGTCATACTTGTTTTGAAGCAGGCATTTCAAGAATAACCTTCTTCAGGGACAAACACTGACTGTTGGGCAACACTCTGTGCAATATGGGAACTTTACTACACGAGTAGGGCTTGGCCAGTCCCGCCGGCTGGCCTCCGTCTACGCTATCAGCCCCTCTCAGCTCACTCTCGGCCAGTATTGTTCCAGTGTTTCGAGAGGTCAGCGCTGGTCACTGCTGGTGTCAAAAAGGAGAAGTTGGTAGTGAGTGTGGGTCCTCCTCTCCGCTGTGGCTTCGAGCCTGCTTTTCTTCCATGTGCTGTGCTCCATGTGTCTGGTGCCAGTAGTGATTTCCGGGGTCTTCCATGTACGCAGCACAGGAGTCTGTGCGTCCACAAAGATGCACACGCTCACGGCTTGTCTTTAGATTTGCATTGTAGCACTGTTTAGGTAATTATCAGTATTAAGCTTGCAGATCTACACACATGCGTATTGTCACTCTCACTGGAAAACCTCGTATCTCCAAAGAGAGAGAGATAGTCCGAGAGCAGTCATTTTGGAGCATTTCTATTGGTCAGTTCATTACGAACGTTGGTCACAATGTAAAGAACCACTGCCAAAGTCGTATAATCGCGACAAGTGAACATCAGGAAAAATTTAGGTACAAGGTTTTGGTGTGAGAGCGATGATGTAAACACACACACACACACATACACACACACACACAGTAGGTGATACCACAACATGAACATGAACGACGCAGTTATATTTTGCTCAATTCTGCCAGATTGCACTTTTCTTGATTTAACTGAAGGTAAATTTTACCTTTCACATTTTTTCCTTTGATTTTTACAGTTCAGTGCCAAAGCCTGTAATAACTAATAACTCTATACACAGCAAAACGGCCAACACATACTTGACAATAGGTGAGACAAACTCGTCAATACGCTGTAGCATTTCTGTCCAGATACTAGACGTGTATGATATGACATCCTAATCCTAAATCCTATTTCTTGAACTCACATTATTGGCTGTAAATTGCTCATCGAGGTGTTTTTCCACATCACACAGTCTTTCTCCTCCTCATGGTGACGATCTCTATCCAAATGTCTGTGGCTTGCTGAATGTCATCCGGATCATTAGTGAGTGCCATTGTGATCTCTCCAGTCTCTCCAGTTGGCATGCCTGTTTCCGATTATACGTGTATATGATATTCATCTCTGCATCCTCACCCGAAGCCAATGTTATTAACCCTGTTACTGAGAGCAAGAATGTGACACTGTGTGGAGAACCTTCTGCTAGGAGGAGAAAAAGGAACAATAGCAGAAAAGGCCATCGATCCATTCTTCTTCAGCAATCCAAATCAAAAAGGCAACACTCACTACGTAACTTTTCCTTTCGATTCTCATCAGAGGGGAAAAAAATAAACGGCTGTGGAAGGACGAAGAGGCGAGTGGAGGCGCAATCAGAAAGCATTAACCCAAGCCAGGCAAATAACGGTCAATAAGTGGTCTTCTCCTTGTGTTTCTTGTGTTTTTTGTCATTGTTTGTTTTCTCCAAGGTTGCTGTTGTTAACTGACATTTTTGTTAAAGACAAAAAATTGTTTTGGCAAGGCTTTTTTTTGTTCTTTTTTTTTTTAAAAGAAGAGAGCAATGGAGTCCATTTGGTTTGCTCTGAATATAGAGGTCTAATGGCATGTGCACCCGGCTGAAGTGTCGATATGGAGGCATACTTGCACTCTGTATTTCCTTGACGTGTAAACATATTGCCAAAGACAATTTCATCAATATGTAAATATCACTTTGTCCATTACTATGGAGAAAAAAAAAAGATTAATTTTTATTTTTTGTTTGTTTGTTTTTTCCAACCTGCCATCAAGTTTCCGTGCTGTATTGTCTTCCAGTTGCAATAAAAAAAAGAGTTGCAAAGGTGATCATTGACTTCTGTGATTCTGGAATAAAGGTTTTGTTTTTTGACCCTTTACATGTGCAGGTCCAGGCTACGTGCCTGAAGAATAACTCTGGGAGTAATTACCAAATAATACGTCTTAGTGTCATTTAACCAGTCTGGAAATGTAAGGGGTAATGTACATAATAACAGTCATTTAATTATTTGATGTATAAATAATATTGGATTTTGGTTGTTCAAATGTTTTTTACAAGCCTATTCACGAACGTTTTTGCCTCAGAATGAAGCACTTATCCTTTTTTGAAGGGCGTGTGTTGAAAAAGCTCTGCTGTTACTGATTATGTTTTAATAGGTCCATCACAACAACATGGAAGGCTTTTTTTTAGGTTGAGTGTAAAGGCTGTCCTTTAAACACACTGAATTCCTTTTTTTTCCATTCGCTTTCTCTGATAGGTGAAGTGAAACGATCTTGTTTTGTGTTGTGCTGGTTTTCAGTCTTCTACAGTAGACAGCCCTGCCAGCCTCAGGGAAATCGAATGACCTCTCGACTTTGGCTTTAGAGCCTACACAGTGGGCCAAATGCTGGGAAACTAAGGTTAATGCAAACAGATGAACAGGTTTGTCCCACTCAGCGAAGCGTCCGCCGAGACTCATAGTCTGACATGAAAATTTAGCTCCTCCTCTGGGGGCTCCAACAGTAACAGGTCGTTGTTTACCAGAAGCCAAAGTGCTGGACATTAGTGGCAACATTAAGCTTATAGCTATTAAGAGATAATCCAAGATAAATTCTGTAGTAAACAGACACCAAAGCAGCAGAAACTGGTAAACCATGTATTGATTTTGATTTACAAGGAAAAAAATCTCAAACCAAACAAAAACAAAACAAACAAAAAATCATAATAATAATTAGATTGACATGGATATTTATAATAATACAGCCAAATAAAATAGTGATAATAAGTAAAAACAGACCTAAATTCTTTTTTTTATTCATATATGTGTCAGTATTATCCAATCTCACCCGTCGCTGATCAGTCAGAGTCTGCACGCAGTTTGAGCATGTAAAAGTGGACAGAGCAGTAAACATGCACTGCACAGCCTTTTAACTGGGATTGAACTCTAGTTTCAGAACTTTGGTGTATAGACTTATGCGGTAAATAGGATAGATGGTAATATAAGAGCATGAAGTTGATCATTTATGTAAAGATCAGTTTCTGGCATCCTCGCTGAGTTTGTCTCATCATGTCTCATTGTTTTGCTTAAGCTTTTTCATTTTAACAGCTTTAAATGTTTCCAAAGATACAAAAAAAATTCTTATAAGCAAAAAATAAATAAATAATTGCAATTAAACGGTCAAATACATAAAAATATTCATTTTTGCATCACAATTGAAGATCAATTTGAGTAGCCTAGGATCTCCTGAAAATAGCGATATCTGGTAACTGTCTCCTGTAAATACATCTCTAATCGTTTGGTGAATTAAAGTATGTTAAACTATGAAAATTAACATGATTTATGAATTGTTTTAAATTAGAAAATGATATAAAATAGCATTTCCACTAGTCTCAGACTTTCAGAACATAATATATTGTAATATATTTTGAATATATCATATTCTTGTATGGGATGATATTTGCCAGCTGAAACTTTCCCCAAGTCTCTTTCTTATTCGTGTTATTTGCGGGTGTGTTGTTGCCACAGTGGAGAAGGCCGTCTGTCAGTCAGAAAATCGAGGATGAGGAAGAGTAGCAGGGAGAGATGAAGAGGGGAGGTGATGTCGCCTAGAGAGTGCCGCCTCTCTTGTCTGGGTTGTGCCAACAGAGAAGAGTGTGTGCCAAACCTGCCAAACTGTATACACTACTGTGACAGCATCATCAACAGTGTCAGACGCCATCGAAGGATCTGAGTGAATATAGAGTGAATTCACTGCTTCAATGCAGAGCATCTCGAATTCCCACTGAAGAGCAGAGCTGTAGAAAACATCCCCCGTTCAGCTGACCTTGAATGATATTGATCAGTCATTTGATATGTAGATGAATTTAGTCCAGGGTTCTTCAGCTCTTGTCCTGGAGGACTACAGTCCAGCACAGTTTCAGCAGATTTTTCTGCTAAAAACACTTAATAAAAACTTTGTAATTGAGTCACTGGGACCTGATTTAGACCAGATTTCTGTGATCAAGGCAACGCTTGATTACATCAACCTATAAAATGAGCACTTCAGTTACAGGATGGGGTTTAGACTGGAGTCGGCAGGGATTTACACTAGCTTTTGTATTGACATTAAAGTCAGAGTTAATGAGTTAATTTTAAGTTAATGTTAAGGTTGGGTTTAGGTTTTGGGTTGACAGTAAGGCTTGGGTAAGGTTCTAGATTGACATTATTGTCAGGGTTATGTTTAAGTTCTGGTTTGAATGTAAGGTCAGGATTAGGGTTAGGTTCTGGTCTGATGCTAAGGTCAGGATTAGTGTTAGGTTCTGGTTTAAAGTTAAGGTCAGGTTAAGGTCAGGTTTAGGGTTCAGTTCTAGGTTAAAGTTAAGGTCAGGTTTAGGGTTAGCTTTTGGTCTGATGCTAAGGACAGAGTTAGGGTTAGGTTCTGGTTTGAAGTTAAATCAAGATTAGGGTTAAATTTTGGTCTGGATCTAAGGTCAGGATTAGTGTTAGGTTCTGGTTTAAAGTTAAAGTTGGGATTAGAGTTAGGTTTAAAGTTAAGGGCAGGGTTAGGGTCAGGGTTAGGTTCTGGTTTAAAGTAAAGGTCAGCTTTAGGGTTTGGCTCTGGTTTAAAGTTAAGGGCAGGGTTAGGTTCTGGTTTAAAATTAAGATTGGGATTAGAATTAGGTTTAAAGTTAAGGGCAGGGTCAGGGTTACGTTCTGGTTTAAAGTTAAAGTTGGGATTAGAGTTAGGTGTAAAGTTCAAGGTTAGGGTTAGGTTCTGGTAATAATTCAGAAATGTTCTGTGTGAAGAGTACATGAGGTGTTATTGTCTTTAAAAGTTACAGAAAGTGACATTACACATTTGAGCACTTAAACCCGAAGCATTTTTAAGCTACTTTTTAGTTTTTGGTCTAAGAAAATGGTTTTTAAAAATCCAGATTGGTTAAGTTTCTCACAAAGCCACTCTGAATTGAATATTGACCATTAACGAACCCACATTCATCAGGCCTGTTACCTTCTGCTGGATGTTATATATTGAAGTTGTGAATGTGATGTGTAGATTTCACTGTAACCTTGTTTACACTCACTGTATTATTCATAGATGCCATCTGAAAGGCTCCATGCGAGCGCTGAAGTCCATTCTTAATTAAAGAGGCAGAGTCTGGAAATCACACACAATCTACCTCCCTGTACAGTGTCACCACACCCATGCTCGACTGGGTTGCTATGCAACTGCAGGCAAAGAAAGACAGAAAATGCACAAGAAGCGTGTTGCCAGACGCAGACAGACAGAGTTCATTTATTTTGCAGTGGCTTATTTACTGGTTTGAGGAGTGGAAATGGTGATTACCTAGTTTTCTTTGTGCGACATTAGTTTCAAAACAGCAAACACCTGACAATATTACATTTCAGATGGGTTTTAATAGATGGATGAGACCCGGCATGGCGTCGAGCCTGGCACACATATACTGCAAACATCACCATGGCAATCAAAGGGCTGTTTCATTTATTCAGTAAATGTTTTCTTGAGAAACTCCCGAGGGAAACCAGCACACAGCGCCAGAACGCCACTACAAAAGACATATTGCATGTTTTTTGTTGCCAAGGAAACAAACAGAGGTGGCTCATACCAGTACACCATGAACTTTTTTCTGTACCTGACAGCCCTGCAGGAAAAAACATCCCCACCCAATTCTACCTGGATGGTTAAACTGGTTAACCCTTTGCTCTTGACCGGCACAGAATATGGTTTGACTGTGATGGTTTAGGTGGTCTACCAATTTGAAGAACCTAACAAAGCTGTCAACCAGTTACTCAACAAGGTCGTCGACTAATATGACCAGGGTGGTCTACCAGTTTGGTTATGCTGGTCATACTGGCAGACCTTGACAAAGTAGTGCTTGACCAGTATTACCAGAATGATCAAGTTGGTTGCCCAGTATGACTAAGCTGCTCGACCAGAATGATCAGTATGACAACAGTGGTTGAAGAGTTTTACCAGCATGATCAAGTATGTGAAATAGCATGACCAGCATCACCAAGGTGGTTAACCAGTATGACCAGCATCCTCAAACTGGTAGACCGGGCTGACAAAAGTTGACCAGTATTACCACAATGATCACTGTGACCATTATTAACTGCTGGCTAATCAGTCTAAGCAGTATGACCGGCTACGCTGATAAACCAGCTGGCTTATCATTATAGGGTATGTTCTCTCCAGAATGGCCACCTTTTCAACCACCTTGACCATTAAGGACCAGCTTAGACCATCTAAAACCAGCTACCAGCAACACATAGCCAATTGAGCGTGAATTATTAACTGCTGTGATCAGACTGCAGCTGTGAACCACTTTCCACCCCCTAAAGTCGTTCTGGAGGCAAGCGTCTGTGTTCGGGTGTTTGGAGCTCATACCAAGGCTCTTCAATAATTAGTATCTCATTTATTCAGTTTCCAAGGTAGCAGGAAATGGGGTTCTCCTCAGAGGAGAAAATCAATAAGCGCTCTCCCCACGAAGGAACACGTGGAGAGCTGATAACTGTCCAAATCCGCCGCGCAGTGCCTTTAATTTGTCCCTCGGTCCTTGTAAGTCAGGCACAAATATGGGGGTATTACAGCAAATCTGTGTCATTAAGGGTCGGATGTTTGAATACATTTGCATGTCTATACACCTGGCCTTAATCTGGCTCATTTGCATGGGGGCCACAGGTTGGGGATTTGAAGAGAAATTAGAATCTTTGCAGCCAGGAAACGTGAGCAGACTTCTGAATTTCTGATTTGTCTATTTAGTTTGACATTTAAGGTTTAGTGTTTAGTTCAGTGCTGCGTGTGATTGGTTTATGTGATCCACACTGTACAATTTTGAACATCGCGCCAACATTAACTGATTCTAATGAGTCATTTGAGTTAACTGAACCATTCAATTTAGTGCATTTTAGTTTAGTCATCAATAAATGCACACACACACACACACACACATACACACACACATACAGGGGTTGGACAATGAAACTGAAACACCTGGTTTTAGACCACAATAATGTATTAGTATGGTGAACTAGGGCCTCCTTTTGCGGCCAATACAGCATCAGTTTGTCTTGGGAAGGATATTTTTTGGATACCATCCGGGTTCACACCCCAACATCCCTTTCAGACAGCTTCCTCTTACGTCCACAGTTAATCCTGTTGGATGTGGTTGGTCCTTCTTGGTGGTGCTGACGTTACCCTGGATACCGTGGCTCTTGATACATCACAAAGACTTGCTGTCTTGGTCACAGATGCGCCAGCAAGACGTGCACCAACAGTTTGTCCTCTTTTGGACTCTGGTTTGTCCCCCATAATGTTGTGTGCATTGCAATATTTTGAGCAGAACTGTGCTCTTACCTGCTAATTGAACCTTCACACTCTGCTCTTACTGGGTGCAGTGTGGAGGTGTGCACCAGGCTGCTCCAATTTAGCCATGAAACCTCCCACACTACAATGACAGTGTTTCAGTTTCATTGTCCAACCCCATATTGACTATATAGACTTGTAGAGGTTCCTAATGGTGTCCTGTGATAGTCCATCGCATGCAGCTTGAATGTTCTCACTCACACTGCAAATTGTGCGGTAGGGGTGGAGTGTTGAGTATCCAATAGCATGCTAGACATTTTCAGTTGGAGAAAGGTATGTTGATGTGACTGATCATGGCATAGTATCTGTCAGATGGCAGCAGTATGTGGACAGGCATTGTCCTGTTGGAATAACTCACCAGAGTCTGCTCAAAAAAGGTAAGACGACTGTTTGGAGATATAATGGTGTCTGTAATAGAGACCAAAAGGTGATCTGCCATCATACAAAATTACACCCCACACCATGACACCAGGCCTTCTGGACTGTGATCTATAGTAACAAACCATTCATTACGGAGAGCACCGTGCCTCCATACATGAATCCGTGGGTGGTCTCCACCCAGAGGAAAGCCGGACTCATCTCCGAAGATGACCTGCTGCCATTCCGAGTGACATGACCCTGTAGTTGTGCATTGCGATAGTTGTTTCTTTCTGGGTGCAGTGTGTATGAGAGTACATGAAAGCTTATGTAAGGTTCCCACAAATACCCCTTTTGCAGCTTTCCAGACGCTGACGGTTCAGTTTCCCCTCCTTCCTCCCTGCTGTCACCAGTTTGGTCCCACTGGTCTCCCAGAAGGTTGGCTGTGCCCCAGCCTTCCATACTCTGCAGGATCTGAGAGGACCCAGATGTTTTAATCCAATGTTGGGGCCAATGCCTCATAAATGCTGTGGTTCAGATTGTAAAACCTAGCAATCACAAAAGCCTTCAAATAATGAAACATATTAAAAACATTAAGCACCTGCAGGTGGGGTAAATAGTAAACACAATCAGGGGGAGGAGCCACAGAGTAAACATCTTACATAACATTTTGTCACTCGATATGTATTGTAGACCAAACTCAGAGGCAGAATATAATGTGAGTAAAGAGAACTTTACAATTATAGTGGATAACTGATATAAAATCAGTCAGTCATGTTGGTCTTTATGAATTGTAATTGTGCAGTTTGTGTAAATATGCAGGTCTTCCTCTAATCGCAGAAGTGTTCTGAAGTTATAAGTGTGTAATTGAGTGAGGAAACATTTTTACAATAATGGCTGTTTTGTGTAAAAGTGTTTTGTTAAAATGATGTTTTAAACGGCTATTTGAAAACCTCTGGGCGTTCCACACTCATCAACTTTT
Organism: Acestrorhynchus altus; assembly: GCA_034509495.1. Lineage (NCBI taxonomy): Eukaryota > Metazoa > Chordata > Actinopteri > Characiformes > Acestrorhynchidae > Acestrorhynchus > Acestrorhynchus altus. The sequence continues at coordinate 30,376,601 of CM067513.1, read as the reverse complement.
CAAACAACTTCTTACTGTGATCCTGCATTAACTAAAACAACTAGTTCATAATGAGTGAAATTGAGCATGAATTTTACTAATCACACTTTTTAAATTCCTCATTACTAATTTTCAGCTCAGACCACCTCAACTTTCTTTACAGATACTTGATAACACACACACACACCACGCACACACACACACACACACACACACACACACACACACACAGAGAGAGAGACAATTGAGACAGAGTCTAGACTGGCTCCAGCCTCAAGGTCAGTCTCCTCCACTTGACCTTATTGACCCCAACCACCTTAGCTGCTCACCATTTACAACTCAAAACAACTGAATTACATTTTATTATTTTTAGAGAGACAGATGCAGTAAACATGAACAAATATAGTAAAAGACAGAATAGTGAGAGGTAAGAGAGAAAGAGCAGAGACAGAAGAAAGCAAGAAAAAAAGAAAGATGAATATAGAAAGAAATAACAGTAGAGAAGTAGCAAGAGATAGAGACAAAAGAACAGAGAGAGAACAAGAGAGCAAAAGAGAGAGAGAGAACAAGAGCAAGAAATTGAGAGATGGTAGGGTGCTGAAGGTAATGAATTTGACATTTTCCATGCAGGCTGTGCTGACAAAGCAGGTGGAAATGCCAGCCTGAATGACTCCCGTTTCCACCACGGCTCAGCTGAAGTTTCCACACTGACCACTCCGCCTGTGGTTTCTCTCTCTCTTTCTCTCCTCTTTTCATCTTTCCACCCCTTCCATTTCTCTCTCCTTCTCTTTACCCCCCCCTCTCTGTTTCTTCCTCTCTCTCCTCTTACAAATGAGTCTGCGGTAAAATTAATGTTCTGTAACTGCACTGCTAACTGCAGGTACCACACTTCTGCTCTCCATGCAGCGTATGCCCTTGATCTTTCATTAGGACTCCACCTAAAGCACCTGAGGGGGAGCTGGAGCCAGCAGAGCAAAGGACTGAGAGAGAGAGAGAGAGAGAGAGAGAGAAATGACCAGGCTCAGGCAATCTCATCAGCCTTCAGAAACAAAGAGTCATCAAACTCTACACTGTCCTTCTCCTTCACTGCTCAATTCGGCCTCCATTTCTCTTCCAGGAGGTTCTGTCTGGACTGTGGACAGAAACAGAGCTCAGGTTGTTCTACTTCATTTGCACTGTTTTACACTGACATGCCAAACTCGATGGGATATCAGCGTGCAAACGGATTATGAACAGCCTCAGGGGTGGCTTGAGAACATCCACACCTGTCTAAGTTGTGAGGTGTTTTCTTGTGAGTCAGGCTGAACACTGGCCAGTGTGCTCATAAACCAGTGTGAATTACTGTTTGAATGAGGCGTCGTGAGTAGAGGTGCAGATGGGCGGGACATTCCGTGGGAGGCCAGAAGTTGTGTGGTATTTAGCATTCTCGAATCATGGTGTCACGTGTACACCAGGAATACATCATAGAAGGCATTACCAATAACAGTGGACAGTGCAGTGGATGGTAATGGTTGTGAATTTCATCAGGAGACTCTGAGAAGCATGGAAAAGGGTCACAACTCAAATCGGATTTGGACCAGTGTGGTAACATAGCCTAACTTTCTGTTGCAAATACACACAGATGGAACTCCACATCACTCTAGAACAGGTTCTGCTAGACACTACCTTTTCCCAGCTAATCCATGGCAGTGGGCTGGTGACCTAAACCTCTGTGCGTCATCTCCAGAGAGTTCTGTCAGAAATGTGTGCTGAATTCACTCACCGGAAGGCGTGCGTGGTAACTTTTGTGCGTATAGAACGTTTTGGTTTGTTTGTTTAGCACAGAGGTCACACTGGGTGCGATCCAATCTCAGTGCCAAATCTCTGAATCCACTGTTACATAACCCCTCTCCAGCATGGTTATGTATTCAACCACCTGCTCCAACAGGAAATGATCCCTACTGGATGAAGAGTGCAAAACCCATGACTGAGCCATACATGCAGGGCAGGGTGAGAGCAAACCCTATGGGAAAACACTTTGCACTATTGATCACGCCTCAACACGGAGCAGCAATCAAACCAATCCTATTAGTCCTTCCCTCGTACAGTCAGGCCACCTGCCGACAAGGAGGGGCCCATTGATTTGCCACGACTTAATTGAGAACTTATTTAGAGAATTAATGTGTCTTGGCTACGGTTCTGATCCCAGGGTGCCATTATAAAATAAGGCTGTTGATGGATTCATTTGGGCCCTGTTTGGAGCAAGATCTTTAGCAGCGGCAATCTCATTTAACTAGGACAGATTTACTCTCCTCAGTGGCTAGCTGTATTATGGAACTTTTATAACGTTAGGGGTCTGAAGACCACACTGGTGCAAAACGAGACTTATTAGATCAACTCTCAAATTAAACCTCACCAGGGACAAGTCATAATGTCTCACTTACATGTGACAGCTTTTGGTCGGCGGTTATCTTCGAACTCTCACTGTGTTTGTGGGGCATAAATATGTATCTGCAGGCAGGCTGCAGGAACCGTTCTTGATCATTCATAATTTACTCAGCACTTGTCTTCTGATACTCTACAACTGAATCAGTGCCCTCGCTGGTCCATAACATCTTCATCATTTCGACGACGTTGAAGGAGAAACGGATGGGAAATGCAGAGAGAGAAACACGCCAAACCTGCCTTGGATTTTCTTTAGTACAGTAAAAATAAGTTCAGCAGGAGATAAATTATGGCCATAATGGAGAATGGATGAGGGAGGCTGGTTCACAATATAACCTTGAACTCCTGATCGCTACATGCATCTGCTCAAATATTTCCCTCCCAGCGGTCTTCTCCCTGCATGCAAAACTTCTTCCATTACCACATAACGCATCTACCTCATGCCTACAACACGGACAATGGGGCCTGGAATGGAACACAGCAGGCACAGAGTGGGGATGTACGTATGTTAAGAAGCGGTTCAGTTAATCAGCTACTGGGCTCAAGGTTTCCAATGAAGAAGAAGGAGACCTACCCCCTGCGCGGTGTCCCTCATCCCCACACTTATAATGCAAATATGAGCAATTTTTCTCCAAACCCAAATTAAACGCAATGGAAACTTTAGCAATGTCCATGGTGATTAAGCTGCTTAAACTGCCCAACACAGATCACCTCCGCACTGCTGTGGCTGCATTTGCGTGTTAGGCATCACCTGTTTCCTTGGTTACACTTCTTATCTACCATAGTTGTCTTCAACCACTTTCTTGATAAGCTTTATCATTTCCACAGTCTATGGTATGATTCTGTACTTTTCTGATCACACACTACAACTTTGTCTACAGTGGGCTGCTTTTCCGTATTCTTGCTGCAGCCTGTTCCATAGTTACGCTGGCGGTTCCTGATTACGCTGCAACCGGTTCCATAAAAGCTGCAGCCTGATGATGTTCCCAAGATCACTGCAGTGTTTGCCCTAGTTACTCCACAGCCTTAGTTACGCTTCACGTATATTTAGGATTACACTACACTACACCCTTTTCCATTGTTACATTTTCCATTTTTAAGCTTCACCCATTTGATTCGTTACACTTGTCTTTTCCAGGGTGAATGGATCAATGGATTTATGTATCCATTGCTACCCTTCAGTCTCTTCTATGGTCACACTCCACCCATCTCCAAAACTACAGACCAGAAACAATAATCCTGGAGAGTCATTCAATCTGTCAGAACTTCAATAATGTTACAGTAAACTCTATAATCCCCTCCACCCTCCTGTGACCAAATCACTGTAGCACAGCAGACACTGGTGAGGAGGATGTGTGATAGACTGATAACAGCACTTGGCCTTCATCAAGGTGATGATGACAGTTTGACTGTGCGGCTGAACGATCACAGTAACATCGATGCCAGGGCTGTGGGATTTCCGAGATAGCTTTTCTATGAGGGAGGTAGTGGTGGGGGTTGGGGGCAGACGACTGCCGTCCTAGCCAACAGTGTTAGAGCACAGGCGTCACAGGCAGTTATGCAACACACTAACACAGACAATCGTGCCTAGGCCAGAGAGTGAGCGAGCTGTTCCAGTGAAGGACTCACAAAACTCAACGGGGTCTCCTCAACTCCACACGGAAATTTACACCCACACACAGACTCTGCTGCTGCCACCACGACTAAAAATAAAGCCTTTATTTCCTTTTCCGAGGGATTTGCAGAAAATGTTTCTGACTTTGAAAGCATGACCGATTGGCGGGGCAGAAAGGCTCAGAAACATTGGGGAGGATCTTCATCTGGAAGGCAGCTGGCTTGAAACAGTGATCACACACACTGCTAAATTTGAAAGCTCTTGGACTGGGCCCCAGTCCATCACTGCCTGTAAAGCCCCTTATTAAAAAGTAGACTTAGCAGCCGACGTCCAAACGTTTAGCAATACGTGGTTACCTAATTGCTCTTCCTGCAGACTGAAGCACGACATGAAGGTTCGCATAGATCATCTGTGCATCTGCATTAAACCCATCCACACACACGGGGGGCGGTGAGCATACATGCCGAACTGAGGGCAGCCTATCCCCAGGAGTTATATGTGAACAGGAGCACTTCAGTAATGCTCAGCCACTTCAGGATTCAAACCAACAACCTTCCAGTCCACATAGCTGTTTCCTCACCAACAACCACAATCAGCAGCCCTACAATGGATTAGAAGGCCTCAGAGCTTTTTGGGATACAAACGTTTTCTCACTTCAACCATCGAGAGCAAACCAAACTGAAGGTAATTTATTCAGTAATATTTGACTGGTTATTTCATATACTTTATTAATTAGTATATATATATATATATATATATATATATATATATATATATATATATATATATATATACTAATTAACAAAGCATGTGAGATAATGAATATAATAATAATAATAATAATAATAATAATAATAATAAACTATATATATATATATATATATATATATATATATATATATATATATATATATATATTAAAAAAAAAAAACCTATATATATATATATATATATATATATATATATATATATATATATATACCTGAAAATTGCCTCACACCTCAAGGTGTGTTCTTATGAATTTTAAGAACTTTGTGTCGCCACCTGCTAGCAAACCAGTAGGCTTCACAATGAGCGTCGCCTTTAAAGCGGCCTGCGTTCCCACTGAAGCGCTGACTGGGATCAGAGCTGTTGAGCTTCAGCGCTGCAGGGCTGCTTCAGTTCCAGCAGAGGGCGCACTATAACTTCACATTTCACACCAAAACCCGATTTACAGGCAGGACCTGCAGCCCACTTACAACCAGCGCGTGTAAGAACCCGCGCCGCCTCCGGATCCGCGATCTTTCGCCCTAAATCATCGATTTACAGGATTTTATTTCAACAAAACGAAGTTTCGACCAGAGGTGACGTAGGCAGAGGCCCGGCAGCGGTCCAATCAGAAGGCGGCAGGCTGCGGCGTTTCCCGGGAGATTCGCTCCAACCAGAGCAAGTCGAGCCGCTTGTTTGTTTGTTTACATGTTAACTTGTTTGTTTGTTTGTGTGGGAATGAATCCTGTAATCTCTGCTTTTAATGGCTGTTTATCGCGGTTTGGCGGCAGACTGGTGGTCTTCAGCAGAGTAACAGCTTTTATTGATACTATAACATTTATATATAATATATATTTATTTTTAATTAATTATTTTTTATTTGTTTTTGCCTATTTATTTATTTATTTATTTATTTATTTATTTATTTATTTATTTATGTTAATTGTATGTGTTTATTCATTAATGTTTTATTTTTTGTTTGTTTATTTATTTGTACTAATTTTATGTATTATTAATTTATTTCTGTTTCTTAATTTGTATTCACTTATTTTATTTTTTTGTCTATTTATTTATATCTGTTTGTATGCTTATGTTCATTTATTTTATTTTTATTTTTTTATTTACATACGTTTATTTACATGATTTATTTACATTCTTCATACACACAATACTCTTTAATTGAAGGTTTGCCCTGTTGCTTTATTGTATTTTCTATTGGTTTTAGAGCAAAACTAAAATGTATTTCTAATTAAATTAATGTAAACACTGATGTAAGCTTTCCCAGGGGTTAACGTTTGAAACACTAGTCCAAATGTGGGATGTTTTCTTAGTTTAATTATACTTTTATTCACCAAAACATTAAAAATATATACTTATAGGAGACAGTCAGCCATGCCACCCATTTTTAAGAGATCCTTGGCTCCTCAAATCTCGTCTCGGTTCTCAGTAAAAATGAACAGAATTAAAATATTTGTGTGAGTTTTACAGTGTATTGAACAAACATTTACTTGCGCCTATACTTTTTTAGCTTTAATCCTGTTGGAAATTGATCATCCAAAGTGATTTTGAACTGAAAATGCAATAATTGTAATTATTTGTAATAATTAGACGGACATACAATAATAAGTTCTTCTAAATACTTGACAGTGCCTCAATTAAATTTAAAAAAACAACCTAAAAGTTTATTTTTATTGTTTGTGTTTGATCAGGACTTTTATTCTGAAATTTGAACACTGTGTGTGCAAAGAAAGAGAGCAAACAGCCAGTCCCTTCTCATTTTCCTCTATAATGCAATATATGAGTCAGTGACATCATTAGCCCCGCCCCCTCTCTCTGATCAGTCAGAGTCTGTGTGCAGTTTGAGCATGTCCACATGGACAGAGCAGTAAACATGCACTGGAAGCTCCTTTAGTATTTAAACTGGGATTTAATACGGTTGGATTTGAGCGGATTTGAGCTGTTTTCCGAGCTGGATTTCTTGTTGTTGTAAGAGTTTAAAGGGTTTGTTTTAGGATCTTCAATTCTGACGTTTTCACATTGCAGTCCTCTGAGAATGTAGCGGTGTGATGAATGCTATTACTGTTATTAAGTGGTTGCTATGTGTCCCAGGTAGCTGCTTTGATCAAGTCCCTCCTGAAGCAGAAACAAGTGAAGTGAAGCGTCAGAAATGTCAGACCAGCAGTAAGGAGATTATTATGCATTATATATCATATTGTTTCATGAGCTATAATGAATATAATACTGTATATAAGACCGTTTACATTTTTTAATTAAATTCTGAGCAAAAGTGAAATTTTATTTTATTATTCAGTGTTTAGAAGCACTAGTCTCTCTCTCTTATTCATGATATGAATAATTAAAATTATTATTGTTTAAAACATTTATTATTATTATTATTATTATTATTATTATTATTATTATTATTATTATTATTATTATTGTCCTGGTGCTGTTTGGTTATAAGCTGTCTTACGTTTCTGAAACTCCCAGTAGTTGGTTTGGCCTGCCTCAGTTTAGTAATGCATTCCTTACTCAGAGCTCATCATCTTGTCTTTGTTAAACATCAGTTCCACATTGTTTGGCAATGTATTCATAATACTGTCTCCAGGATTTGGACAAAACAGTTGTTCACAAGTTGCATAAGCAGAACATTGTCTGATTTAACCAGGCCTGCGTTTGGATCACGACTCAGCAGCACTCAGATGACACTTATGTGTCAGAATACGTTTAGTTTGGAAATGAAAACAGTGAGTTAACAGGCGATGGAACCAAACAACCTTAACCACAACCAGTAGAATAGTAGAATTTGAGATTCTTATCAATTCCATCCATTAATCGCTTTTCTAATAGGATTAGAATTAAGAGTAGAATTAGAATCTCAGTAGCTCCATAAAGGATAACAGCAGCATTTGACTGATATGGGTTATATTTATTGATCTACTTATAAAGAAGTGGTGTCTCTGAGTACAGCGTCGGGTTTAACGCAACATGCCGGACGTCTCCGCATGGAGTTGTAGAGGTTCCTAACGGTGTCCTGTGATGATCCATCCCATGCAGCTTGAATGTTCTCACTCAGTTCTGCAGATGGTGTGGGTGGGGTGGAGTGTTGATAGAGCATCCAAAAACGTCCCACACATTTTCAATCAGGGACAGGTCTGGAGATGAGACTGACCACGGCATAGTATCTGTGTCTTCAAGACGAGATTTTGAGACAGCACCAGTATGTGGATGAGCGTCATCCTGCAGGTATGAGCAGCTGTCCCATATAGTGTAATGTCCAGGTCTTATTGTGAAGATATAGAAGCTTCAAACAGCTGGGAAGTTATGTATCTGTCTGCTGTTTTGTAATGCGTGTGTTGCCATGTTTGATGTGAGGTTTCTGCTCTTACTAAGCCCAGTGTGAGCTGGGTGTGTGATTTTAAATGATGGGTTTAAAGCCAACACGTCAGGTTGAGAAGACCGCTGAGTAACAGCCCCGAGCCTGACACACAGTTTCCTTCTGTTCTGTCTCTGCACACATGCTTATCCCACTGGCTCGGCATTGTAAAGGTTTGCTGTTGAACCCTCTGATGACACTTCCCGAGCACGGCTGGGAAGCCTGCTCTCAGCATTCTGCGTATGAACACGTAGGGGTCAGATACAAAGGGAGGTCATCTCCACTAATCTTTATTCATCAGAGTACATCACCTGAGGGGAAACAGAGCAGCTGGTACTGTCAGAGTGAAAATCTCTTTCATCTGCTTCAGTCAACTGTCATAAAGCATGCCAGGCCAAGCCTGATTACAGTCTCTCATGTTTGGCAAGTTCTGAATCCCTCTCTTTCTCTCGCTCACTCTCGCTCGCTCACTCTCAGTGCTGGGCATTGTTGATAAAATCTAATATTGTGATTAGGTCGATGATGATAATTACGTTATGATTACATTTCCTCAATAAATGTAGCTGACCTCAATATTGCCCGTTGTCTTTGTGAGGAGGGCCTGTTATAGTGAATGAGCTGGTATGTCCATATTGTCTATAAATGGTCATTTTTTTAACCCCCATATTTGTATATTCTTAATGAGTTAAAGGAATGAGGGCTTCAGTGGATGGTCGATGTAATCGATGACATCAGTTTTTGATTTCTATAAGACTTCTATATTACATGTGTAGCATTTGGACTAAACAAGGGTTTATGCAGATAAGACTATTATTATTATCATTTTTGGACGCTAGTTTTTTAAAATCCCTTTAAAATAAGCTCTTTGATGTGAATCCTCTTCCTCTCTGGGGTTCCTTGCTGTCCGGTTGGTTCCGTGTGCTTTAATCTAGCTGAAAAGATTGTAATAGGGTCTGCTTGAGATAGGTAAACACTCACTCGCTTCACCAACTCTGCCCTGGCTATCATCTGTGGCCTTTGTGTAACTTTCAGCAGCAAGGGTGATCGTGAGGTCAAGATGTTGGATGGTCACCTCCCCACCTCATCCCCAATTCCCCGATTTATTCCAAAAGTGCTGAATGGAGCGCCATCATTCCAGACAACCACTGCTCCACAGCTCAGTGCCGAGGGGTTTTATACTCCTCTAACACACCGAGGCCATTACGCTTGGTGCCAATAAATTCTACTCCAGAGCGTCCTATTCAACTGACAGTACTTCTCTACAGACGAGCTGTGTGTGCATTTGCACATCTGTGTCAGCAGCGAGTGTAATTTAAAGCACCTCAGTGCATTCATTAGATATATACAGCAGTAGGATTGAAAGAAGGTTGAAGGTAATATAACTAAACACATAAAACGAAAGCATACACAAAATGAATTACCATGTGCTTCAGCAATCAAGAGCAAACCAAACTAATGTCCGATGTATAAATAAGACAGGCTCCTCCCACATCTTCTCTTTCCATGATCTAATCATCTGTAGCTGATCCTCACATTTTAAGTAGTTTTACTAATTTCATGCACTTCTGAAACTGTATGTATTTTCTTTTATTAATCTGAAAGATTCACCTCAATGTCTCACTAAATGTTAAAATGAAAGTTTAAAATACTGGTCTCACTCATACTGTTGTCCTATTCCTGATGTCTCCTGTACACAGTTGGCCATCCACTTGGCGTGTCATGCATTTTGAATTTTCTCAGCAGAGCTGGACTCTACTAGCTGTAATCTTTGGCCGCTGGACAGACTTTCCATCTGCTGTAAACACCACAGACTGAGGAAGGATGACAAACACATTCTCACATTGCCTAATCACTATCAGGAGAACCGTAATGATATGTATATGTGCCACCGAGGACAGAACTGCAGCATTTTTGTCTTTTTACAAACCACAAAAGGACAAAAAAAGTACTGAAGTAGTTAAACTAATAGTGATATTGTAGTTACGGAGTATTTGAGTTGTTTGTACACAGGGCAGCAGTGTAAGTGGGACGGAATCAGGGTCACTCGTAGTGGGAACAGGACAGGGAGCACTGTCTAAAAACACTCTCTAACTGATGATGTCATCACCGTTCCCAGACATGAGCAGGGGCTGGAGGCAGGGGGGGTGGTTTGGTAGAGCTGCATTGTCGTGTCGTGTGTGTGTGTGTGCACGTTTGCATGTGTGTGTGTGTGTGTGTATTATGCATACTGTTTGGAGACTCTGGAGGACACATGCATGCTCAGTCAGCTCCAGTGCATGCTGGATGCCCTACAAGATCTAATGATGGTCTGAAGTTCAAGAGAAGTTTAGAAGAACCTACATCTACCAGAGGAGACCTATGGAGCTGAGGGGACCCTTGGAACTTCTGTGTCACTTTGAAATGTAGGACAGTAGCAGGTCTGCAAATATTTTTCACTTATCTGTACATAATGTTTACTTCTGGATGCTGTTTTTGATGGGCCTCTAAAAATGAAGGGTTCTTTGAAACTTTGGTTAGTGTCTGAAACAGGGATTAAAACTAGTCCAGGACTAGTCTTAACTGGGCCATTTGGGAAACCAAACCCTAACTTCTAAAATGCTTCTCAATGGATTGTTCTTCAAATATCCATGAGTGTAAATGCAGGGGGTGAGTTTGAAGCAAGAATATGCAAGTGAAAGATCCTCCACATTACGTAAAGCTTCTGTAGCAGTTTCCTAGAACCATAAGTTCAATCTAGAACCATTTAGAACCCTTCATTTTTAAGAATGAGTGCAAAAAATGAGCACTGGACAGCATAGGCAGCTGAACTCTTCTCCTGTTCTGCAGCACCTTCAAGTTTGGCTTTAGTTTCTGGGCGTGTTCGTATGGCAAGCGAAACCCTGGAGTTGGTCAACAAACAGTGGGTGTGAAGTGTTTCTGGGAGCTGTTGAATGAAGTCCTCGGAGAGAAGGAGGGGCAGGCTAGCTTTGTGTCAAGAGAGAAAGGGAGGGACGGGGGGGGCTGTCAGTCTAGCATGTGTCTGGACTACAAATCTCCACAACAACATCTCCCAGAGCGCTTAGTGTTACTGCACAGTTCAAGAACACAAAGTGTGTTTCCTCTTCCATCTCCCTGTTTAGCTGAGAGGACAGCTGCCTTTCACCATTCCCCCAATGTGGAAAAATGGATAAGAGTGGTTATCTCACCACTCTGGGATGGGAAACAGTTTTGTCCCCTGGTTTTGACCTTTCTAGAGCCTCAGTTGCCTTGAAGCTTTTCCTGCTTCTCCGTGTATACTGATAATGGTCTGTGTTGGAGACCAACAGGATGCTTTAAACGTGAATGACACGAGAATGTTCTATACATAATGTAAAGCCTACAATTATTCCTTCTTTTCCTTTTTTTTATAGCCTTGGAAGTCTAATAACCACAGAGCATGTGTTGCTCATGTAGTTTGTCGAATTGTGTCACATTTATCAGACAATGTCAGCCGTTTCCTTTGGTTTTCAAAGAGCTTCCTCTTGTTTGTGTTGAAATGGCCCTGCCTGGACATGCAGTCTGCACACTCACCATCTAACACGTTTTCATGGTGTGTGGTACTTGATAGGCTTACTATTACTGCCGGCAGGAATTCCTGTTAGGGGTGTAAATATGCATCACTGACCTGAAAGTGGCCGTTTCTGTTTCAGATGACATTAAAACAACAGTCAGTGAAATATATTAGTGTGAGCATCTCTCCAGCTCATTTTCATGCTCAATTTCCACTTTTAAGCTTAGCAATTTTCTATTTTTCTTTTAAATAATTAATCCACTCATTTTGTGTGTTCAGTTTTTGGACATTTGTGTGGATCAGCGTAACTACTAGAACCGTGTGGGCAGTTACATCCTGTTTTGTAGGCTTCATAACATAATAATAATAACAATAATAATAATAATAATAATAATAATAATAATAATAATAATAATAATAATAATAATAATAATAATAATTAATAATAATGAGGTACCTACAGAGATGATATACATTTAATAACAAACTACAGACTAAAGGTCACTAAAGGTGTGATATGTACATGCCCAACCTGCATGCTGACTCTGACTGATCAGCGAGTGGAGGTGGGGATGATGATGTCACCCAGATATTGAGTTATAGAGGAAACTGAGAAGAGAGGGGCTGTTTGCTCCCTTTCTTTGCTCACATGGTGTACAATTTTCAGAATAAAAGTCATGAGAAGTGATAACACTATTACATACATACATAACAAGAATAATAAAGAACATTTAGGTTGTGTTTTTTTTTTTTTTTTTTTGGACCACGGTCAAATATTTGGAAGAACTTATTAAAAATGTCCTTTTCAATCAGAATCAGAATCAGAATGGCTTTATTAATCCCAGATGATTAGCACATTGCACCGCTGAACCACTTAGAGACGTAATGTTTAAGAAAAATGGACAAAAAATGATTTTTACTTCACTATTATTTTTCAGCAGCTGTATTATTAATACAAACACAAAGATGGGATTGGATCATTTTTGGACAGTCATATTAAAAATAGATACAGTAAAGTTTTTTTTTTAAATAACAGAAGGTTTGTGTTGCGAAATGAGGACTGAAAATTTTCCCCAGTTCTAAAAGTAACCACATATGGTTGGAAAAGCAAATAACCACAGCAATATGGAGGTACATGTATAATACAGTTACAAAGCAAAGCCAAGATTCATATGACATTTGCAAGGTGCATGTTTTGCATTAAGTGTGATTTATAACAGTTACGTATGTGTAAGAAAGCATTCCTGCTCCAGACAATAAAACCAGTGCTGAAAGGGGCTTAACATAAAAGGCTGTTTTTTTTTTGCTTTCAGACTCTCCATTTTTATATGGATCCAGCGGTTCTGAAGGACTGAAGAGTCGGGTGTAAAGCAGCAGACGGCTGGCCGTCAGATCGATGGCGGCCACAACCAGCAGTACGGGCGCATGTGCCCGGGCCGGCTGGGTGGCTTTCAGCGAGGAGTCTGAACAGACAGGTATGAGCCAGCAGGCATGTTTACTCAGAGCCCTTCCTGGCATTAACCACTGGCTCACTGAGTGAACATGGCCTTGCCTTCTTTAAATACTTCCTGGGGGTGAAAAACTCACCTGCTCTCTTAACTTTTCACATCAGCCTGTGGTTTAAGGGCATAGAGTTTGTTTCTGGTGTCTCTGCTGAATAAAGCCCGGTAACACACTGTCCTTTCAGCAAACACCCTTGAACCGTATTAAAGCCATGTGCACAAAATACAAATAACAATACCGTGCAAAAGTTTTAGGCACCTGTGAAAAGTAGAATGTAAAGCTGTGCATTTGGGCAGTAAGTTTAAAACAACCAAGGATTATTCTTAACTAGCTCACAAGATCTCACGTGATGTCTTCAAATGAGACATTCTTGTTACTTGTAATGTATTTATGTTTACCTGCATCTATTCCTACATTTTATTGTGGAGGGAAATGTGCTTAGGTGCGTGTGTGTGTGTGTTTGCGTGTGTAGAATGCATTCGGAAAAAACACCTTTTGGTGGAGCGCTGCAGTGATGGTTGACTTTCTGGAAGTTTCTCCCATCTGCACATACTCTCTTTGGTTCCCTTCCCTTCACTGAACATCAGATTCAGAACCGTCACACTGAAGAATAGAATAGAATAGAACTTTATTGATCCCTTGGGAGGGTTCCCTCAGGGAAATTAAGGACCACAAAGCCAAAAGTGGACCAGCCCCTCCGTACTTGATGGAAATGGTCAAAACTCAATCTGAACCAAGAACCCTTTGAGCATCAAGTACAGCTCGGCTTGACCGTCCCTCAAAATGCACGGAAGACAAGCATCCAGAGTCTTTACTGTCCTCGCACCAGCGTGGTGGAACATGCTTCCCCTGGGGGTCCGAACAGCTGAGTCACTTGCTGTCTTCAAATGCCAACTGTCTATTGGTCCATTCATCATAATGTTTTCTTTATGAGTCACGATAAATAGACAAATAGCAAAGCTCCAGAATGACTAGTAATACAATAATTTACATGAATTTCCATAAAATATTCTAAAGACATTTTTTTTTGTTTGCTTTTTCCTGTGAAGTTTTATTGATTCATTCTTTTCTTCCTCACCAAAGACCATCAAGTTTGCTCACGTAACAGGTGTTTAGACTTGTGCTGAAACATCTCTCATCATCTCAAGGCTTCTTTCCTCTGACAGCCTGGCCAATAGCATTAAAATCAAAACTTGCGCATCGTAATGGAATGATAATAAAATATTAAAGCACTGTTGTGACTTGCTTGGTCTCAGTTCAGGCCAAGAACTTTTCAATGGTTTCAGTTTGTTTCTGACACACTAGTAAATGTTCAGTTGTCCTGTTTATTGTAAGATTTATTTTACAAGTCACTGTGTCAGAGGTAGGCCCATTCTCCAGCAATAATAGAGTCTTCACTGGAGCTTGCATTTTGGACAGTTAACCTGGCCGTGTGCTTCCCACGGGAATGTTTTGTCAGCTTGCTGTTAGATTCTCATGACCTGAGCTCATCACACTGTGGTATAGAGGTGGGGGTTATGCGGGAACAAACTCATACACTGCCGAATTTAACACCAAACTGTAGCCTAGTGTTTGCTTCTTCCGAGTGCATAGGTGTGTTTAAGGTATACTGTACATGTTCAGGACAAAAATGTTCAGACTTTACAGGAAAACCAGAGACAAACTGAGCTAACATGCAGATTTGACAAAATCTTATTGAGTTTATGAAAGAGATGTTTGTAGGAGCACACTGTATCACTTATGGCGTTACGGTAAAAAGAGTATATCACTGTATTTTAAATCTTCTTCATGATACATGATTTTTCTTTTAATATTTTGACACACAGGCAAAATGCACCAGAAGCGGCAAATTCAAATACCCAACATGATCAGCCCAAAATATCAACATGGTCTATCTGTCTGCAGAAGTTCCACTAACTGGATGTGTTTCCTTTATTCTTTATTACACCACTCTGGGTAACTCTAGAGAATGTTCTCCTGAACGTCTCAGGAGATCAGTAGTTACAGAAATACCCAAACCAGTCATCTGACACCAGCAAACACACCACCCTCAAAATCATATCTCACCCCCTTTTCCTGATTGATGTGAACATTACCTGAACCTGCTGACCCATATTCACATGATGCTATGCATTGCACTGCTGCCATAAAATTTGCTGATTAGGGAATTGGATGAATGAGTAGATATGCAGGTCTTTCACATTCGTGTTAAGTCAGTAAATATGGGACAAAGGTGGTCCCACATTCTAACATATATGAATGAAACTTTTTTACTTCCCAGAAGAGCACGGTGACATACAGATGGCAAGTTTCCCAACATCTGCAGCAGACTGCCCTGCTTGGTCAAGCGTGCCGGCTGTGGCCATGCAGAAACGCAGCAGCTGGGTGCAGTTTGATGAAAAGCCCTGTGCTCCATCTCCACCTCCACACCAGGTAAAAGGTATGATATCTAAAGAGGCATTGCTGGTTTATGATTGGTCATTCAAGGACTATTGAGTATTCCAATAATTCCCATGGATATCTTTAATGGTGGACACGTCATGCATCCACATGTCCCATAGTGTATCCCTTTCTGTGACTTTGAGTAGGGATCAAGATCGAACTTGCAAAGAGGATGAGGATGGTCAAAGTGTATTGCAATGGACTTATTATCAATTATGTAGATTCATATCTACATATATTTTCTGCCCCAGAGACTTCAATCCTTTTGGCAGTACTTCTCTACAAGAACTAGACAGGCTGTGTGTGCATTTGCACATCTGTGTCAGCAATCAGTGCAACTTAAAAGAAGTTGACTGCATTCATTGGAGGGGGTGTCCACAAACACTTGGACATGTAGTGTATGTCAAGTCAGGGTAAACTTAAGGTAAGGAGATGGAAACAGTTGTATATTGTATTGTTTCTTTTCAGTGAAAACCATGTATGTCCATTTTTGTCCATTTTTGTCCAATAGAAATGCTCTAACATTGCTTTTAATTATGCTTGTTATACATTAATTTCTATTTAAGATTCTTTTTGCCTACATAACCCAAGCATGTCACTTCTGTATCTCTAAGCTTGTCCACAAATGCAAGTGTAAAGGTGTCGAGGAAGCAGGACTCGAAGCATGATTTGTGTACCTGGCGTGGAGTTAACATCAATTGCACTGCCCATTTAAAGGGGCAGGAGCAAAATGACCAATTCATGCATTTTGCTACCATAAGGTACTGGGGTCAGATCATGGTATGAAACTACTGGATGGAGAAAGAGCTATTGACCACTTATGTGGAGTATCTGTATATTGAGCTGTTAAATTTGGATACTGTCTGGAAAAAGTCCAGTTGACAGGCCTAAGCAACTAACTGACCAGTCATCTGTCTGACCTGCATTTGTTTTTGTCTCACTGTTTTATTCCTTTTCTTTTTTCTTGTATGTTTGAAGCCTCAAGGATTTTAGACACACTGCGGAAAACTCAATATGAAACGTCGAGTGTTTGGTTGCCCCTTTCGCTCTCTGGTTGTCTTTCTTTCTCCTTGTCTCAGACACACACACACACACACACACACACACACACACACACACACACACAAATACAAGCATGCATGCATGCACACACCCTGATTCAGCCTTCCCTGTCAGACGAAGCCATGGTGCACTGCCAGCAGCAGACTCTGAGCAAATCCCTCATGAGAGGGCTGGGAGCAGCAGCACTCAAATGGCCAAACCCTTCTAATTAACGCCACACTGAGTTTGTCTGTGTGCCTGCTCTTGCTTGGAATCTGCCTGAGGGAAGGGTGATGTAGCATCAGGTCTCTTAAGAGAAGGCCACTGCAGGATTGTGCTCAGGCGTGCAGGATTTTTAACTGGTTCATCACTTCTGTCTCAGTGCTGTTATTACTGTTATTAATATGAATGTAGTTGATTTAGGGTGAGTTTGCCCCATAATGTCTGTTTGCTTTGGGTGGTAGGGGAATAGCTCTGCCTGCAATTCTAATCTCCTGTAGATGCTGGAGATCTTTTTAAAGCTACCTAAAAGTACCTGCAGATGATTTGTACAGCCCTCACTCAGCCTCAAGTCAAGTGCGGTGACATCAGCCTTTGTGCGATAAAAATACTGGTTGTCTTAGCAGCGCTGAGAGATTGATCTCAGTAACATCTCCCACAGTGCTCACAAATTGACCAAGTGTGGGATGCCAGAGACAGTGTGTTGCCATGGTGATCTCAATAAATCACACCATTACTTCATTTGCTAAAGCTTCATATGAGTGAACGCAATGCATTTTTATGCCTGACTGGGAAAAAAAGAGAGTTTCCATTAAGGAGTGTTATGGAAGAAAAACGATCCATTTGAAATTTGCTGCTTTGAGATAACGGCTTTTGGAAAGCCTCACAATCCTGTTACACGGAAAGCTGTTCCCTCATGGGTGCACGCCAGTTTCTGAGCCCTGGTAGCTTCATGAAATGAGTGAAAATGAATCAGCGTACTTTATTCACGTCTAGAGTTTTCTGAGTCTCTTTTCTGGTCCACCAGTTATGCTGTCATTGACAATACAATATTGCTTTCACTGCTAGAAAATGAAATGGTTCTTCGCTAATGTTGCTTGATAGGGTTGGAATTATGGCCAACGCAATCCACATGCATCTCCGTCAGGTTATGATGGGTTGATAAAACTCAGAAGTTGTTGTAGAGATGATCAGACAGGCAGTGTGTTGTAACAGTCTTCCAGAGAGCTGTGAATGTACTCAACTCTCCTGACAGCTTTTTGACAACCTGTGTGAGTGGAAGGCTGTGGGGAAATGACTAATCCGTTCACACTGTGGACAAGAGGAGCAGTTTGCGAGAATTTTTTTTGTGAAAAGTGTGAAAGATAACTGTTGACTCTCTTTTCACATGATCGTTTTGCAGCTGAATTGTGTTTTACTGGTTCTGCTCAGTATGAGTTTTTCATCCACTGATGTTTCCAAATAACTAGATTGTAGCTGCATTTCAAAGCCTGCCCATATAGGAATGGATTTTTGGCCCAAATGTGGCCCACATCGATAGGGTGGGACTCTCCTTTTCAGTAGCCTATTGGTCACACAAAGGATCAGTGACAAAGTGACATCACCAGAAAGCTCCTGCCTCTTGCAATTGCAATGTGAAATGGCATGAGGGGACTCAGAATCAATTCTTGAATTGATTTGTGGAAAAAAAACAAAAACAACTACGTCTGTGCGTAGGGTCATTGTCTTGTTGCATTACCCACATTCAGAGATGTAGTCCAATCTAATGAACATCAACTCTTCTTCTGTGCTCCTTAGAAACCTCCGTTGTTCATGCCAGGATATATGTCCACAAATGTGAAGATCAGACTTTGCTTTATCTATTTATTTTTTACATTTTATTATTTATTATTTAAATGAAACTGAACACATGCTTTTAGGTCAAATTAATCATGTCTGGAAAAAAATTCAAACCACTCCAAAAAAACAAACAAAACAAAACATGCACGTAGACCCACCTTCTAAACCCACCAATTAGAGCCACACAGGGGAATTTGCACAGGGGATCTGCATCTAACCCATCCACACAGCGATACACACGTATACACACTAGTGAATTCACACACTAGGGGACAGTGAGCACACATGCCCAGAGTGGTGGGCAGCCCTATCCACAGCACCCATGGTGCAGCTGGAGAGTTACGTACCTTGCACAAGGGCACTTCAGTCATGTTCCGCCAGTTCAGGGATTTGAACCGGCACTCTTCTGGTCACAAGGCTAAAACAGAGGTTGTCAAAGTTTTATATTATAAAATAAAAATGTTTATTTTATTAAAAAACGTTTGCCTGTAAATAGTAAAGCAAGAGAACTGGTGTGTGGAGTGGTCTTTTTTGTCCAGAGCTGTAGGTCAGCACAGAAGTGTAAACACACGTGAGTCCATTAGGGAAGAAAATAAATAAATAAATAAATAAATAAATAAATATATTTGGGCTTATCAGCATCCATTTCCTAAATTAGAGGCAAAATCTGACAGTGGGAAGCCTATGTGCTGGAAATATTAAGCAAGGATGATGGAGATGGTTTCAAACCCACCATTGATTTGTTTGCAGTACTGTTCTATTACCCTGTTGAACTTTAGACTGACATGGATAAAAGCTGATTTTCTCACAGTACGTCCTCAAAAATCACTAGAAAATGGTTTTCGATTATCTTGGAGCATCAGTGGAATTTACTGCAGTAGTGTGGCAGGGGTGCGCTGCTGCACAGGAGTGGCGAAACACTTAAGATGTGAAATGACCGTGATGTGTCCATCGATGGATACTAAAAGTGGTGCATGTGTAGTGTTGAAGATACTGCTGTGCAACGTTGATCACTTTTTCGCGAATCCTCTCTGTGATGCAGGAATTCAGAAGAGAAACGCTCTCGCATTTGATGGCATTTAAATAAATGCTAATTAAGACCATTGAGCTGATTGATTGCAGGGCTGTTTAATGGGTCTGATACCCATCAGCACATGCTACACACCCTCGCTCATCCATGGTGTGTAATCCGTTTACTAAAGTGCTCCTCGGCCCACTGTGAATATTTAACAGACTCTGTTCATTAGTCAATGATAACACCTGCTTATTGAACTTATTGAATGAGCTCTTGCTCTCTCTCTCTCTGTGGGTTTGTGTTTGTTCTTCTGTGTCTGTAGCATCTCTGTGTTTTTACTGTGTGTTCTGGGATGGAATTCACGAAAATCGTCCTGAAGAAAAAACCTCCAAAAAATCTTAAGGTCAAGATTTGGAAAAATCATAAGGTCTTATTCACCAAGTGCTATTAAGAAATCGTCTTAAAAACCCACTTATGCACTTTCCACCAAGATTCAGTGGGATCTGTCATTAAAAGAGCAGAGCTGTAATCATCTCTGCACATCCTGAATCTGACATGCCAGCCAAAGTCCAATGTATGTCCTATCTAGATTGTATCCTGGTTGATTGGCAGTCTGAAGAGTACAAAATAAGGTAATCAGCAACATATGAAACCCCCTGGTGAGCACACTCCCCCTGAGCTGTGGAAGAAACTTTGAGAGGAACCAGGCTCACAAAGGTTGACCCATAGTCCTCTGGTCAAGTTTATAGATTAAAGGGACACTAGACCACAACCTGTCCACTGTTATGCTCGTGGTTTGGTTTGATGGTTTGATGGTGGTCATAATAGTAACTTGAGCAGATAATTAGGATGAGTGTAATTTTCTACATAGACTGTGGCATGTGGGTAACCAGTCCAGGGCAGGGTGTGAAACTAGTCCATGTCCAGTAGTGGAAAGGTGGGCAGTGTACGACTGTTGCAGGGGACCCCAAGGTCAGTCTCTAAACCGGGTTCTACCTTTGTGTTAAACAAGCACTATATGGGCTGTTCACATAGAAAACCAGCACAAAACATGGGAGGATCCCATAAAAAGGCCTGTAGACAATGACAGTGTGGTTTGAGGAACCGGCAGCAGACAGTTTTGTGTGGATTTTTAAAAGCTGGTGTAAATTAGTGGTGTTGAGTCAAAGGCGTGTTATTAGGAGACATCCTTTAACAAAGGCAGCTGACATAATGGCTAAACAGAGCACCAGCCTTGAAGATGTGCTGAAGGACTGTTTACCAAACAGGATTAGATTGTTTGAACTGATGCACGTGTGAGAAGACTGCAGCACATAACCAACCTCAGCATGTGTTCATGCTGCTGTGGTGGTAAAGAGTTGCTATCTGTATCTGCACTCATGCAGAATGTACTGTAGATTGATTGGGGGGACAATGTCATATCACTATATCTACAGTCTTTTAAAGTATTTACTTTGCTGACATGTTGGAATGGACAATGAGAATGTATGAATTACTTTTAAAAGTGTCTCTGACAACAACAACAACAACAACAACAACAACAACAACAATAACAATAATAATAATAATATCCACAATTATTCCAAATGTGTCTTTATGGGATCCATTTCTGAGCCAGAAGATTATGTGTAGGTGCTTCACAAATGTTATGGAGCTTTTAAAGAGCTATGCAGTGTTTGTGGACACTCATAATTAATTAATGCATTTATGGGGGTAGTTTAATGTGCACCAATTGCTGACACAGATGTGCAAATGCAAATGCAAATGCATATAAATAAATAGATAAATAAATAAATAAAAATTTTGCATGCTGATAAGTATACTGCACACATCTCCACTCCTCAAAGACATCTCTGCACAAATATGATGTAACAGCAACCTCTAATTAAAAATCCACACCTCATATTCAGGGGGCTAGTCCTGGTCTACAGACCGAAGTTCAGTTGGACTCGACAGTTGGCACAGAAATTGGAGAAGTGTTTGCGGGGCACACTCTTAATTTCCCAGCTCCTGTACTAGTTTCAGGGCCAGCTGGTGTGTTTCAGATGCTTGAATGTTATCGCCTGGAATCTGGATGGAATCTGATAGTGCTTCCTGGGAAAGGAACTCAAATCTGTAGGGATCCCTTATAGGCAATAAAAGCTAGAAGAAGACACACACACACACACACACACACACACTCTCACAGAGTGTTTAGCCCCTGTAGAGAACTACTGCCAATAGAATACGGCTCAAATTAAAATGAACCTGTTGGCACCATGCCTAGGACTAGAGGGGTATAAAGGGGTATAAGGCCAGTTCTTTTTGGATGAGTGTGGGGACTTGGAGATGAGGTGGGGTGATAATCATTGACGCTCACTTATGCACTTGTTGCTGAATGCAATCGAAACCTCCCTCAAGAAATAATGAATGAGCAGGTGTCCCAATACTTTTGTCCATATAGCGTATTTTGCCCAGTTTTAAGTAGTGGCACAAAGGTCAACAGAAGCACCACCATTTTTATTCAGTGTGATTGCTATTGATTTAGTGTAAACCCCAAAGTTCAACATAATATTAGTTTAAAAATAAAACTTACTATAAAGATTAAAATATATATGATATGATAATGCAAATCGAAATCAGAGCATAAACATCCAGCTATGGACTCACAATATGGACAAACAAGGTGCAAACAATACATACAGGAAAAGCATGCCCTTTGATGGTTGTTTATGGTTGGTTTGAGTCCTTAGGCAGGAGTGTATTCACAGCTTAAGTCTTTTCTCTTATCTGTTCCAGGCCCCAGACACAGTGTGTGTTCCTCGGCCAGTTTCTGGAGTGCGGTGCCTGAATCTGAAGAGCACAGTTCAATGAGTGTGGGGGCATCCTCCAGTGACTTGCCCTCTCTCACCACAGAGGATCCACCCAGCCAAACCACCTCTCGCCCACATTCACCCAGTGAGTACAGCTAGCAATGACACAGCGACACACATGCAGTGACTGTGGGAGATATTTCTGATACAATGGGGCATTGGTGCCGTCTCCCCTCACACACACCCTAAAACCACCAGCAGCAAGTAATACACAAAGGGCTTTTGAAAATATAGTCATTCCTGTGAAACTGTGAAATGGTGATTTTGGAAGTCGTGGAGTGGAAATGTGGGAAATGTCTAAAATTTGACTCAAAAATGATCTGCATTGGACATTTTAGGGATTTTTCAATGTTCTTGTTCATTCATTCATTTATATTTTACAATGTTAACATTTTATAAATGTATCACATCGCTCCATGAATCCCACATTGGTGCACCCAGTATGTGTAACACTAGTAATACATTCCCTACAAGGTCATTAACTCTAATGTAGTTGCAGGAATTTTACAGAATTGTACTACTACACTTTTTGTTTTTGTCTATTTCAACTTTTTGTCAAAGCTATAAAAAGTGTCTTAATTTTGCCTCTAAAATCAGTGCAATATTCAATAATTCACAACTATTTAAACTAAATAATACATTTCAACTTAAGAATTCTGAATTTTTGCTTAGTTTTCTATGTGAAATTATTTTTTTTCTGCATTTTGTTAGATTAATGCCCCACAGTTCCCATATTGGTGTGCCTTAATGTGTAACACATGTAACATAATCCTTAAAAGGAGAATAACTCAAGTGTTATTACTGGAATTTTACATTACAACATTACACTGTCACAGGAAAATGGTCATTACAAACTAACATATGACCCCAGTACTGGTGCCCACACACATTTTCAACAGTCGCACATTCAACTATGCCCCCCCCCCCCACACACACACACCTGCCTCACCCACCCCTTGTCGACTCACCTGTAAGAAACACATTGAATCTTTCAGAGGTTGAGCTGAAGCCTTATCAGCCCCTCTTTCATACCCCTGCTTTACAATTGAGCTCTCATTTCCTCCCAGTGACTCACAGGGTCACTCCCTGTGTGGGTGTGTGTGTGTGTGTGTGTGAGGTGTGTATTTTCTCCGGCATTGCCCCACAGCTCACCTTCACTGGGCCCGTAAGACTAAAGAAGCCCACAGGAACTGAGCAGAACACAGAAAACGCTGAATGAAAATGGGAGTGAAGCTGCCAGTCTGGCTGGGCTGAGCCCCAGGCGAGCACGCAGGGCGAATGAACAGCCGTCAGGTTGATGGGGAAATGATAGATGAACTGAGATGCACAAATTCTCGGGGCTCCTGACAGGTGTTCCTCAGACGCTCTCTCTGCGGCTGAGTAATGAGGGCTCTGAAAGAGCGTGCTGCTGATTGCAGTCAGAAATCTCTCTCTCTAGCAGAGATAATTCACCGTGGAGCCGTTAGTGCTCAGGACTGATCCATCTGTGCTCACCTCAGCCGCCCGGCAACAGCTCACTCAGAACGAGGTTTCTATGGAGACCGGGGCTGGCTGAGGTGCTTTTGACAAGTTTTATTTATTAAAACACTGCCAGCTTCTTTTCTGCCTTCATCTGAGGGGGAGCATTGAGCCATCACTGTAGATTTTTTTGAGTGGGCAGAAAAGTGACCTTGAGAAGAATGAATATCGCAGCAGTAAATGAACACATTAGTCATTGTAAGAAGCAGAGCTGGATAAAAAGTCTTCGTCTTGCATCTGTATGTGAAAAATGACCGAGGGCCTTTTAAGTGGCCATCTGACATTTGCTTAGGAGATTTCAGGAGATAAGATTTTAGGGTCATAATTTTGGCCCTAAAATGAATACAGAATTCAATAAATCATTGCTTTCAAACTCTTGCTGCCAGAGCAATGAAACATTTGCCAGGTAACAAACACTGTATCACTTTGCGGAACAGCGCTGATAATGGCAGATACAGAAACTTCTAAAGTAACATAAACGCTCTGAGTAAAAGAGCAAAACGAACCTAAATGAATGAAGACAATGAGGTGGACCAAGAGACGGAGCAGCTAGTTGTTTGTCCACTCACTCTGATTTCAGGCCAGCTACAAACGCCTAGGTTGAATTGCCCTGCCGTTTTAAAACCTCAGCCCTTGGCATACGGACACAGAGACAGAGACAAAGAGACTTGGAAAACTGTGCATCTGGTCAGGGCTTGTTGTAGCTCAATGACATGTTCCTTCATGTTTATGGTTTGGGGATTATCGGCCTCTGCACTGTGTGTGAATAAATCCATGTTTAATGGCACTAATACATTGTTTGTGTGTGTCTGAAACTTGGGAGACGGTCCCCAGGGCTGGGATCACAACAGGGATTCAGAATAATAAAAAGACAAATGGTCAAGAAAGGGGTGGGTGGGAAGAATTGAATGTGTTGGTGTGTGTAAGGAGCTGCAGGCTGTGCAGTGAGTAAGTGGACATTGTTAATGTGACATAGCAACAGTCTGTTATTTGGCCGATATATCGTCTCAGCCCATATCGTGCTCTGTTTATATCATGATATAGATATCAATATTGATATATCGTCTTGTCTCGTCTGGTCTCTTCTCAAGCCTAAATGTAAGTCAGTAACATTTCTATCTAAAACATTTTGTTGATTAAAATTTATGCAATTTGGGCTACGGTTCTGTGGATTTAAGAAAAATGGAAGCTTTTAAGTGCTAAAACTTTTATTATCAATATTAATATTTGTATTCGTAATGCAATGCTTATATATAAATGACATAAGAATGTTAAAAGGTGTCATTAGGTGGTCATTTAAGGAATTTGTATATCAGTTGATTTGAAGTGGATTGACCTGACTGTAATGAAAGGGTCAGTCCTGCTTTTATGCGTTTCTGTGGCCTTTTTTGGTGAGCGGATGGTTGTTACTGACCAAATGGCCTCTGAGTACTGATGTTTGTTCTGCTGGTCACAGTGGGATTATACACACAGTGTGTCAGATTAGGCACCTAGTACTGTTTGTTGCTGTTTGTTGTTTGTTTGTGGTCAGCAGCAAGTGTTAGCAGCAGTTAGTGTTTTGTATGTTGGCTCTGTTTGGACAGTGTTATTTAAGTGTCCGGTCTCTGGTCATTCACCCTGCTGTATTCCTGCACATATGACTCAGGCCTTCAGATTTGTGTTTGAGTACTGGCACAGACAATACTGCGTGTGTCCTACCAGTGTGTTCAATGTCTGTGTTTTGGTGGGTGTGAATAGAGTAGGGTATGTTTTGTGAATGAATGTACGGTAGTGTGAGTGAGAGTGTGAGTGTGTGTGTGTGTGTATAGTGTGTTGATGCAGCTGTGCGGTTGTGGGGTGGGAGGGAGTGTTACGTCTTTATGATAGCTTTGTGTCCTAGTGGTGCACAGGACTGATAAAGACATGCCGTTTTCCAGCTGTTGCAGCTCGCTTTCTCCTTTCTCTGCTTTCCCTGTTCTTTGTGTTTTGTCTGTAAGTCTTGGGCCTCTGAGAAAACGATTTGCAGGCACTTCCTTTGGGCAGGAAATATTAATTTCTTAAGAAACATACCTGAAAATAGCTGCTTCAGAGTCATCTTGATGCTCCACTGACTCTAAGTGGGAGAATGGCATCTCTGTCCTTGCCTCCAGACCGGAATGCTGCTACTGCACTATGGAACTTTGGTGGAGCTGCCCGACACCTCCTCTCAGAGCTGTGTAGTGTCGTGTAATCTAAGACATACTACTGTATAATCCTGTTGTTTCACTCTACTGCCTAAAAGTGGTTGGTGCTCCCCAACTGTAGATGGAGCCCAGAAGCAAAAATGAGGGAGAAGTAAGATGGAGAACCCTTTATACCCTATTTGTTAAGACTTCAGTTGTTTGAATCAGTCAAAGTAAACATCCATCCATGGGTGAAAAACAGGAATGCCTCATGGATAAAATGCCAGTCCATTGCAGGGCACTGAACCCACTGTTTCCCTCACACCTAGGCCCACCACCAAAACCAGTTCATCTACCTTGTGTACCCATTTGAGAAATCATATGAAACGTCTCAGATCCTGTGACCTAATTGAGGGCTGAATATGCATTTTTTTGGGCCTTCATAAGACTTTTGACTATAATTTTAAAGATTCAGTGCATTCACTTCCGATTTGTATCTCACTAATGACAGCTTTACAGGAGAAGGAAACAACATCCTTATCTTTCAATGGACGCCATTAAAAAAGTTATTTTTGATGCATTCATTATTCAATTTAAATTATATCAAAAAGTTAAAATGGCAACAAATGAAGATACAAGGTGTATATGCTCGATAAACTGATGATTACCTACAAACCGATTTTGTCAGCAATCCGACCATCATGTTTCCATGCACTTGAGTCATCAGATCATGAGAAAACTCCATTTTTACATGATTATAGTAATCAGATTTCACTGCAACCAGCCACTAAAGGCGTAGTCCCTGTGAGATCACCCCATTGGTTTAGGCTGCGTAACTCATCCCCTGATCAGAGACCGAAATCAGAGTATGCTGTTTACATGACTACAGTATAATCAGATAATTTATTACCTGAGATTATTGGGTTTATGTAAACACACTCTGACTTGAACTTGGTGTATCTGTTTGTTCAAACACAGACGCCGTGGTTTCCCAGTTCATCAAGTGATGCAGTTTATGAAGTCGTTTCTCGGTTTGACTTTGTCATGTGGTAAAGTTTATTTTAGGCCTGTTCTGGGTTTGTGAGTTGTGGCTTAGTGGCTTTAAAAACATCTTCTGCTCCTCCTTTTACTCTCTTCTCAGAAATCCGTTCTGCTCCTCTGTCAACCAGCTGCTTTTTCTTGATCAGAAGCAAATCACTGTGAACCTGCGGCATCCTACAGTAATTCACATCAGATATGTGATGGTAATCAGGCCGGGTTTGGTGAAGCAGCAGCTGCACGGGTGAAAGCTCATCCTGCTGTGAACGTCACACGTTTCCCCTCTATCTGTGACCTCTGATCTCCACACCTCCAGAGAGGCACACCTGCATCCATCCCTCAGGATCAGAGAGGGGTGGGCTGTTCCACCTCCCACCCCCACTTCCTCCACAACCCTGTAGAGCAGAAACCAGTCTGCTGCTGGAATGAGAGGAACGCTTTGGGCAAAGTCTTTTCTTCAGTGGTAGTTTGGTGGCTGTTGAAGGGTTAAAAAACTTGCCACTGGAAAATATTAGGAGAAAGGGTTAAAGAGGTCTCAGAGCAGATTAAGGCATAAGGACCATGACTGACAGCCTGTTGGCCACCTGTTGTTACCAGAGACGAGTGTAAGCAGTTAAACCTGATAGTATGTGAATCTCTTTTGCTATTATTTACTATCAACTAAGGGTCGGTGCATAGACTCTTGCAGGTATGGGCCAGTGGTTGTTGATATCATGTTCATATCAACCATCAGAATTGAGGGTGGGGGTTCTACTAGATTTCTGAGCATTGCTATGAGGATCTTATTGCATGCAGCAAGTGCATTAGCAAGCTCGGGACCATCAGACCTCCTATTCTATTGGCAGTCCTTATTTACAGGGACTAGACACGCTGTTTGTGTGTGTGTGTGTGTGTGTGTGTGTGTGTGTGTGTGTGTGTGTGTGTGTGCATTTGCACATTAGTGTCAGTATAAAATGGCTGAATGCATTCATTAGGAACACTGTATTTTAACCCATCAATAGAAATATAAGTGACAGTTCAGTCAATTTAATAAGCATAACCATTTTTTTTTATCTTATTACACATAATATTCTATAGGCCAGACTGATCCAATTCAATTGATTTCAATTCAGTCATTCATCTTATTATTTGCTCAGTCCTGTTCAGGATCGTGGCGAGTCTGGAGCCTACCCGGAATCACTGGGCACAAATCAGGAATATCCCCAGGACAAGGTGCCCGTCCATCACAACACTTCAATTCAGTTCAGTTAAACATCATTAAATCAAGAGGAGGAACATTTGAGAACTAGATATCTCAGCAGATAACAAGAATCCAGAAGAAAAAAACGATCAGATAGAGTTAAATATGGACGGCTGTGACTAAATGAAGATTAATAATTGATGTTTTGGTTGTTATTGTTATTATTGTTGTTGTTGTTGTCCTACCTTTGAGTAGCTTTACCATTGTTTGAAGGCATTGTATCTTACATTATATGACCTGTTACCTGTAATAAATTAGTCAGCCAGCTTTGTCCTG
Organism: Acestrorhynchus altus; assembly: GCA_034509495.1. Classification (NCBI taxonomy): domain Eukaryota; kingdom Metazoa; phylum Chordata; class Actinopteri; order Characiformes; family Acestrorhynchidae; genus Acestrorhynchus; species Acestrorhynchus altus. The sequence continues at coordinate 30,348,026 of CM067513.1, read as the reverse complement.
TGGTAGAAAGAGAGGGAGAGAGAGAGGGAGGGAGTGAGGGTGGCAGAGAGAAAGAGAGAGAGAGATAAAGAGAGAGAGAGAGAGACACACACACACACACACACAAACTAGGGGCAGCAGGGCAGACAGACAGGCATCAACACGCCTCAGCCCGGCTTTGCAGGCGACTTTGCGGCCAGAGGGTCACATGACCTGTTGCTTACTTCTGCAGTGTGGGATTGAGCTTTTAGAGCGAGGTAACCATCTGGTCGTTCTTCAGCACCTCCACTGCAGAACCTAACCCTAACATACCGGTAAGTCCCTGTCTCTGGCTGTAGTTACAGCAGCACAGGGAATCGCTTTGGATTCCTTCATACAGTAGGGATGAATTCGTGTTTTATCTGCTTTGTGTGAGAGTGCGTTTGCTTCTGTCTGTGTGGAAATGTTGCCTTTGTCTTGAGGGCGCATGTAGACGAGGGAAGTTGCTCAGAAGTTTTCGTTTCCTTTCACCACTGCTTTATTCCTGTTTGACAGTGGGTTTTAACATCCCTTTTTTTTATGCTGACAGAGCAAATTAACATCAGAAACTGAACTTGATGACCGAAGAAGGGTGGAAGCTTCCTGTATTGTGTTTTTGGCGGTCACTTTTCTGTCTTTCATTTATATAAAATTCAAAGATGGGGCAGTGTGCAAGGGAACAGGGCAAGGAGATTGAGAGTTGTCACTTGTTCTGTGTGATATTCCTGAAATGCTTTAGGTTTTGTTCATTCTGAATGAACAGCAGACGTGGGAAGACATACCCAGAGAAGCCGGTGCTTAGTAACAGGCAGTTGCCTTAGTGCTGGCTGATTAGACCCCCTGTTCAGTAGTCCCAGTGTCCTCTTTCGAAGTCCTACTGCAGCAATGCAAAACAAAGTTGAAAAGGAGGACGGTGGAAGGGGGAAAAAAAAAAAAAAGTGGGACACGGGTTGGTTGGGTGCCTTCGTAGCAACCTGCTCTCTAAACTGTATGAACGTCTGCTCTCTAAACTGGATGAACCTTCACTCTTCGCTGCTGTAGCTTTTGTTGGAACATGAAAAGACTTGCTGTGGATTTCTGCAGAATTCGCTTCCTACAGTAGTTCACATTTTTCTTGAGTGACTGACGACTCAGAACTAATCTTTGTAGGCCCCTCCTTCTGGCTGATAAGAGTCCAGGCTGGGACGGTGAAGGTAAATATGAGACTCCTGTTGTTTGCCAACCAGTCTTCTGCTGGGATTGCTTTTTCTTGTGTATATTATTACTTTCTTTTGAGGTTGTTTAAAGTGTGTTTAGCTGCACTGTAGGGCATGGCATCGCAGTGTGCAGGAGCACCATGGTGGCCCTGAAAAGAGAATGAAAGATAATACAAACCAGGCAAAATGTAATAGTTCAAGGAGCAACGAGTTACCTTTGGGTGTATCTGTTACTCCATAACTGTGTTTCTGTGAGAGGAAATTCACTGCCAAAGAAAGTAGACCTGAGGTGCAGAATGCTGGTGCCTAGCAACAGGTGAAGGCTTTTTTCCAATTTGGCAGGAGAGAGATGCATTCGGAGTGCTGGAATGGCCAAGAGATTCGGCTTAGGAAGCCCAGGAACTTGTTGAATTTATGCTGGAAGGCCCTTCTGTGATGGAGAGGAAATCCTCATTCATATTAGCTCCTTGTGCCGGAGGTAAATTCTAATACACACAGTTATGAAGAGGCTAATTCTGAATCAGTTCACTGTCCGTTGTTGCCAAGCGTGATGCTTTTATGTGGAAGGTGGTTTAGTCAGCATTTCTGGACATTACTGAAACAAAATCCCTTCATAACCAAGAGTTGGACATTGTGTTCAATTGGAAGAACGAGTATTCAGTTTCCTCTCTTACAGTGTGCTTATATGTAATTAATGTGAAAATGTGTGCTATGTCAAGCTATGATTGCATTTAGCAAACAGGCACGTTAGTGTGGTCTCCTAGTCATCTCCTCAACTCATCCCTAAAGAATTGAACAGAGCACCATCATTCCAAAGAACACTGTTCCACTGCTCCATAGCTCAACAGCTTATAGCCGCGTCGTGGTTCTACTAGATTTATGTTCATCTGCTTCAGTGAGTCCTATTCTATTGGAAATGCTTCTCTGCAGGGAGTAGACAAGCTGTGTATATGTACAATTGCACATCTCTGTCAGCAATGCATTCAAGTAGTTGAAAGCATTTATTTGGAAGTGGTGTCTACAAACATTTGCAAATGTAGAGTTTTGTTTCTGTGTATTTCAGTATTTAGGACTATGGTTCCGTCCAGTGCGGTGAAAATGCCTTTCAGCTCCGCTCATTAGTCCAGTCAGTGTGTCTCTCATTAAGATTGTTTCAATGATGAGAAACAGATAAACACTCTGAATGGTAGGGGGCCAAGAGGAGCTGTCAGTTGTCTTGTTTGTTTTCTTGAAAAATTAATCACAGCATATAAAACACAAATCCTCCCCACTGAGGGGCCAAAAGATTATTAAGATTATTTCATAAGTGTGCATTGGCTGTAAATGTTATGCTTTATCCTTTGCAGATTCGTCTGTCTGCCAAGAGGATGAAAGAATGAACATGGATACACTCAACTGGACAGCCAACAGCCCACACACAAATGGCCAGGCGTACATCGGCTCAGGTCGCTTTGCCAGCTGGGTAACCTTTGATGATGAAGACGAAGTGACAGACTGCAAGCACTCTCCAAAACCATCCAACATCAAGCTCGACAACCTCAACAACTCTCCGTTACAAGATGCCAACAGCAACCTAATTGTTTCACCCATCCAGAACCAGGGAATGGACAGACACATACTGGACTTAACCCCAGATAGGACACACCCAGGGTTTGCCTTAGACAGTCCACTGTTGAACGACAGGACTCCCTACACCAAGAAGAACCCCTTCCTGGATGAGGAATTTTCAAACATCCAACCTTCACCAATCAACCCTTTCAGTGCCTACTTTAATAAGACTGAGTTGAATTCCACTGAAAGCAATGGCTCAGCGAATCCCTGTGCTTTCTCCTTCGGCTCCCCTCTATTTGAACCCCAGCCTTCTGACATCAAAGGAGAATCCTTGCTGTTCTTCTCCCCTGATAGTATCTCTTCTGGTGGGCATGAGTTTTTCCCCTCAGGTCCTCCTGGAGACGACTTAGATCAGCTCAAAAACATGCAGATCTCTGACCCCGACCACATAGGCAGCACCACTTTACCAGATGATTCGGTGGACACAGGAGATGAAGAGGAAACATCCTATGAACCACCACACATGACTCCCCAGAATGGCTGGCCCATGCTGCTGCGCATCCCAGAAAAAAAGAACATCATGTCCTCTCGGCACTGGGGACCCATCTTTGTCAGGCTGAGCGATGCTGGCCAGTTGCGCCTTTTCTATGAGAAGGGCCTGGAGAAACCCTTCAAGGAATTCCAGCTAAATGCCCAACTGGAGCTTTCTGAACACAAGATGCAGAATTACGAGGAGAACGGCCGTGTACATACCCTCAGCCTGGACCTTGTGGTGTACAAAGAGAAGCGTAAGATCCAGCCCAAGGTGACTGTGGTTCACATGCCTGTGAGGGAACAACTCGTAAAGCTTGGGACTGTTGACTACCAGGACTTCCTGAGCTTCAGGTATGCTTTGCAGGAGAAGCTGGTCAGCCTGTCAGCAGACCCAGAGTCAATCAGTTCGCCTGTATCCTACTCTGAGGAGGAGATTCAGGTAGAAGTGATTGATAGTTTTTATGGGGTTCTGTCCAAAGGTGACAGCCATATTTTACAGCAACTGGTTATGACTCAAGTCAATGTCCTAACCTTCCTGACGGGCTCACCAATATGTCACATTGGACTCAACGACATCCAGGTGAAAGGAAAAGAGGTGGTTTCCCGGCATGACATTGTTCCAAACACAACCACACGCTGGATTCGTTTGCGAGACTGTAGACTTCACGAGTGTGCAGACCAGTCAGAATTCGACGAATCCAGGATCATCGTCTTTGAACCCCCGACTGGACGGCGATTTGAGCTGCTTAGTTTCCGGACGACCTATGCGGAAAAGACACTTCCCTTTACTGTGAGGACAGTTGTAAGTATCCGTGGTGCGGAGGTGGAGCTCCAGTCCTGGATGGTGATGTCGACTGGCTTCTCATCCAACAGAGACCCGCTTACGTTGATACCATGTGAAAATGTAGCTGTACGTTACCCCATTCCTGAAATATGGGCCAAGAACTTCCGGAGGGAGAGCGTCACGGGAGAGAAGTCCCTCAAGGCACGCTTCAATAAAGGAGCCAGCTTTGGTTCTACGAGCAGTTCTGGCTCAGAACCCGTCATGAGGGTCACACTGGGCACTGCTAAGTATGAACAGGCCTTCAAATCGGTGGTGTGGAGGATTAGCCGCCTGCCGGACAAGAACTCTGGTAAGGCCAAAGAGCTCTATAGTGGCAGCTTGATAGAAGGTTATTACAGCTTCTCTATAGCGATGTTACTTTCTGAAACTCTGGTTTCACTAGGAAAGGTCAGAAAATAATAACTGTAATGGATCGTAAACACTTTTTTAATGTTTAAGTGATGATACAGAGCGACGGATGTGTGAAACAAGTTTTTGAAGCTCAGCGAAATCACGAATTTGTTCCTTACAAGTAACATAAATAGGGAAAACAGGACTGTGAAAGCAAGTAATTCATGGAAAACCATCAATATTAAGACAGAAAAAGGTACATGGGTGAAAGCAGCATTATTAGGACCTTTTTTAGGACGTCTTATACTCCTTAATCTACAGGGCACAACTGGTCGCTCACTGATTTACTGTCCATGGAAACAATGTAAGCCATCTGCCACTGTCTTTAGTAGCTTCACCAAAGATAAAGTTTAAGTGAATTATGAGCAGGCATTCCTAATGGTAAAGGCTGTTAACTCCAGACATCTATTTCCTTCAGGTTTCACACATTTGTGGGGAAAAAAATCCTTTCATTTCCATTCTCCCTCATCTTCCTGTTGCAATATATGACAGGCTACATTACACACGTCCGTCGTCAACACGGTATAGTTATTTAAATAACCGTAAGGATATGCCTTACATTTGTAATGGCCTCATTTGTTACTCTGACAGGCAGTACGAGGCTTGTATTTTTCATTGCTTTATCCAGTTTTCATAATGTCACCTGTAAAGTGGTGCAACTTTTCTTTGTCCAAATCCACACTTTACATTCTGCAGAGTGACGGGAATCACATCCCTGCCGTTATGATAAAGCGGCTTGGCTTGGTAAAGTGACATTAACACTAAGGTCAAACAGTATTAGTACTATCCACTGAAATCTTAAAAATCACAACCCCTAAGTCCAGTTTTTGATGGATTTGTGCTTTTGTGTCTTGTCCTTTTGACGCTTTTGTCCTTTCACAAAGATTGTGTGCTGGCTCAGAAAGCACTGATTATTCCGTATACAGCCATTCTGTGCCCATAGCATATGCTTTCAGTAGCCCTGTGTTGGTATTTTGTGTCAATGGCCAGTGCTCCAGGCCTTTCAGTAACTCATCAGCAGGGTTCCCTCTGCAGGGACTTGGTTGGACAAAGCCCTGGCTGTCATTATTCATTAGGTCACAAACTCATTGGCTTTCTGTTGCTTCATGAGCACACATAGCTGCCAGCTGATCTTTCCCTTTCTGTTTGCAGATGTTTGTTTTTCCAGAGCTTGTTTACACCTTGTGTATTTCCTATCCACATCATATATCATGTGTCATTTTATTCGACTATATATCATCATGTGTTTGACACACATAATTGTATAAAATTACATATTGTGCAAAAACCTTGTATCTACATCTCTGAAGCCCTGGACATGGTACCTACACTCAAATATACCTAGCCCTACTCTCTGTTTGATCTCAGGTTTGTTTTCTACTAGCACACATCCCCAAAATGCAGCTGGCGATGTCATAGGTTGTGTATTTCTGTGTTTATAGAGTCTGAACATTATCATTAACGTGTTTCTGGATTTAAAATGTACATTTTGTTTAAAGCAACCCTATTAACAGAGTAAATATACATTTCTATTAATAATTAATTCATTATTGTAGTATTAGCCGGTCAGCTGGCTTTCTTAGCTTTGTCCTGCATGTCCAGCCAGATAGGGAGAGCAGAATACATGCTTTTATAAAGAAAATATAACTTTACTGTGTAAGAAAGTTAATGCAAGTCTGCCAGGGTTTTTAAAGGTGCAATATTGACAGCTTCATCATTTGACATAGCAACCTAAACAGCATATCACTGCTGTCCAGTGAAAACCAGGTATCTCCGTTTTTGTCCATTTTCAGTTTTCTCCATGGTTTTAACCAGTAGCTGCTCTGTACGCTGTGTAAATATTTCTGGATGAATAGACTAAAAGAAATGCTCCCAAATTACTCTTAATTGCTCTTATTTTACATAAACGTCCATTCAGTTCTTAGAGCATTTTTGCCTTCTCCTGTTACCATTTTGGAGATTCCTGTTTTTCATTGGACAGTGACAATACACAGTCTGTATGTCTGCATCGCTCTGGCCCATCAGCTAAAAGTAGTGCCCTTTATACACCTCCATAAACAAAGCCTGCTTGTTCAGTACTGCTGGTTTCATCATCATTCATTTCTGTTAATAAAAAGATTCCAGTTGAAAAATGTTTTCATTTAGATGTGTTATACTTGAGTGTTGAGCACTAGGCTGTAAAACAGTTTGCAACATAGAATCCCCACTGTGAGCGTAATGTAGGCTGAGACCATGTTTAATCTGTGTCTGGGAATCTGGCCCAATAATCTAACGTCATGCCGCGGCCTGGAAACGCAGGAATCCCACTTCTAACAAGAGAGACTCTTCTAGTCCTTTAAGCAGAGTGATTCTTAGTCCCCATCCCAGGGGAACCCTGCAGTGCACAGTTTGGGTTTTTTTTCTGCCCTAACAAACCTGATTCAGCTCATGAAGGGCTTAGTAATTATCTGACGAGCTGAATCTGGGGTGGCAGAGGCAGAAAAAACGCTCAGTGTGCAGTTCAGGAATCCACTGCAGTAGGGTAATGAAGCGGTGGTGAGGTTAACTTTCTGCAGTTCGATTCAGTTGGTAGAATAATACAATTTTCCACTTCCGAGACATGGTGTGGGATCCAGCTTTGCCATTTGTTTTTTTAGTTTTTGCAGTGTAGCTATGACCAATTACTCACTTTCCTTTCCATCGTCCTAAAAAAAGCGTGTCATACATTGTGTACAACTGATTTTTTTTTGTGCCAGATTATTCCTTTAGTAGGAGCGAGTTATTGAAAGCTTTGTGCGCTTTGAGAACATCGCTGCTGTTTCGGTAAGGGCATGTCTGATTGAATATTCTATCTTCTCTAGCTCTGGGACACCCTCACACCTTTTTCTGCCGCTTGGAGCTGGGCTCTGACTGGGAGGTGCCGCGGAAGTTCCAATGCCAGGTGGAAGTGGAGTTTGACATGCCAGCTGCTTCTGCCTCGAAGGCCACTGTTCGCTCACTGTCTGTGGAAGGCAGAACTGAACTGAAGAAGTGGATCACCTACAAAGCACATTACTCCTACCAGGTACTTTGTGGATGTGTGGATGTGCGAATGCTCATCCATGCTGTTAGGGTCACACGGGGCACTGAGCCTTTTATGAGTACTGGAAAAAAAAAAACAGACCAAGATCAAAATACTTCTTTTTTCTTTTCTGAACGAGCAAAACCACTTCGGTATAGTTATAAATTATTACAGGACATACCGTCATGGTCTGGTAAATTTAGACCCCAAGGATGTTCGTGGCCTTTAAAGTTGCCCTAGAATGGAAAACTGCATTTATGTAGGCATAGTCTCCTGAAATAATACATGTAGATGGCAAACTCCTGCAACTAATTCATCAAACTAACTTCATCAAAAGTTACTGCAAGTTAGTAATTATACTCATTTGACCCACTGTGTTCCCATCCACACAGTGATACACACTAGTGAATTCCCCAGGGGGCAGTGAGCACACGTGCCAGGAGCGCTGGGCAGGCCTGTTCTCAGTGCCCGGGGAGCAGGTGGGGTGCTCCCAAAAAAATAAGCCCTATGCTGTGGCCATTTATGATCAGATCAGCAACATTAATAGGATTAATAAGATACGATGTTTCTACATTGTTTAGAGCATAATTTTTTACCAGTAAGACCCAAGAAAGTCAACTAAAACCCATTCAGCTTGCTAACAGCACCTCTCACCAGTGAGAACACAGATAGGCCTTTTCCACCATTGAGGAACAGGTTCCGTTCCAGTTTACAAACCTAATTTTGAACCATTCCTTCCACCAACAAAAATAGGTTCCTGAAAACCTGAAAAGTTTGTTTTGTAGCCTGAACCAAAGATTAGTAGTTTTTATCAGCTTCAATGTCTGGGGGCGTGTGTAGTTGTACAGGACCAATGAGTACAATGTCGTCTTCTACATCGTCTCATCACCAAAAGTTGGTCCATGAATGATCCATGTTGGCTTTTTGGAGAAAAACAAACATCTGTAACAGAATAAACGCTCGCAGGGAGTCTATACGCACTATCATCTTCTCACTTCCGTTTACTGACCCTGTGCAGCCCCTCTGTGGATTATGTATTCTGTGACATATCCTCAGTTCCATTAAAACTGGTATAAATGCAGGGTGGTTCACTAAAAACACCAAGGTTCTTATAAGCCCGAATGGAACCAGTTCAATAACCAGAATTCTTCTGACGGAAAAGACTTATTAGAGGGCAGCAGCACTGCCCAGTAAGAGATAAATTAATGATATCATTCTGCTGTGTGGCTCTGGTGAACGTTCACAGTGCCATAAACCGGCCAATAAAAGCAGAGCTTGTGTTTTTTGTTTTTTTTTAACAAGCCCTCTGTAAAAGAAATATTAGTGTTTCCTGCTGAGACAAAATAACAGGGTTATAAAATGGCTTATAAAACCACATTCAAGCATTTTCAAGTCACATACTTACTGTTTATACATCAAGGATCTACTTACAATGCTGAAGAGATGCATTCACCTGTAAAAGGTTCGGAGCATTTCTTTTGGTCTGTTCATCACAAAATGTTCCTATAATGTGAAACACAGTTATTGGGGTCACATGATGTAGAAAAATAAAAATAGACATATATTTTTGTTGCTTGAGTAGTTATGAAGGCATGTGAAATAGAACCATTTTATCATATTTATACACCTGATATCTTAAAAATCATTTGTTAAATGTAATTATTAGAAATGCAAATGTCTTGTAAGGAAAAACTTGGACACGCCCACATTTACTACTACATAACATGCCTAAAAATTAGAAGGAGGCACTCCACATCAGCTGCAGATGGGCGCTAAACCTCCCACCAACTGTGAAGCATGGGGGTGGAAGTGTCTTGGTTTAGGACTACTTTGAGGAAAACGTTTGTACAAAGACTGATGCTGACACATCACATTAATTAATTAATTAATTGATTGATTAAACTCATTTGACCCTGTGCTATGCACACACGGGAATTCGACCTCTGCATTTTACCCATCCACACACAGTGATACACACTAGTGAATTCACACACCAGGGGGCAGTGAGTGGTGGGCAGCGCTGTCTTCAGCACCCGGGGGGGTTTAGTACCTTGCTCAGTGCCTCCCAGTTCAGGGATTCGAACCAGCAACCTTCCAGTCACAAATGTATGACGCTCCAATGTATGATGCGGGGTTCCAACCTCCCCAAAGACACGTCAAGACAGGCGAACAAGCTATTGATTGAGCTAACGTGTCACATGGCTGAAAGAATTCCACGAAGAGGAGTGGGAAAATAGTTCTTCCAGTCGTTGTCAGAGACTGGAAGACAGTTATAGGAAATAGAATAGAATAGAAATAATATCAATGGCATTATTTCAGCCACATACCAGCTATTAGGGCATAGGGTGACCTAACGTTTTAAAAAATGAATTAATAGAAATTGCTTTTCTGTTAATCACACATTGCACGTTTTATGTGTTTAGTTATATCACATTCCTATCGCAATATATTTAAAATGAAGATCAAATATACACGTCCTGACCATATGAAACCAGTGTCAGATACATGTGTGCTGGTGCATGTGTGTGTTTACACAGTAAATACAGTTATGTTTATACTGCTGCTGTCCCCACCCAGCAAAAGTCCTGACTAGTTCGTCAATATGCAATAAACACCCTGTGATGGTGTAGCATTTGGTGCACATTTGCTTGCATTAGAGTGATTTGCGTGCCCTTTGGGGATGGGTTGGTTCCTGCTAAACTTCATCAGCCATCTGACGGAGTGACTGGACGACAGGCAGTCACCCCACAGCAACCTGCTGTCTCAGCTGCCAGAGCTGTTTTCCCTGCTGCAATCCAAACATGTCATTAAGGTGGCTGGAGCTGTCTCCCACCAGCATCTGCTCCCATTACCTCTCATCAGTCTTACAGAGGGAATCAGCTCCGCCATGCAGGGAAGCTTTAAAACCAGTCAGGAAAACGTGCAGGACTTACACACTCACACCACTGTAGGCCCTAGGGAGAGGAGAGGCAAAAAAGGTCTCCTGTGATGTTATTGCCAAAGCCGAGTAGTGGTGTGGCAGCAGGTGGTCCTCACCTGAGTGAGGTTAATCCCCTGAGAGAGGGGCCAGATTGCTGGGGGATGAGCTTCTGGAACAGGCGTCCATGTGACATCACTGATCAGGCCACTGTTATTTTCTCTGAGTGGATTCTCAGGGCTTCCACCGCGCACACTCTTCTTCCTAGAGCAAAGAAAAGAGGGTGATGGTGGTTGTCAGAATTTTGAGAGGACAAATTCTCATTGTTTAAAGACAAGGTTCACTGAAAAATCACAATTATCCCAGGACGTGGCCAAATAGAGAGGACACGTTCCAAATGTTGCTTCTTTCGTTTGGTACCGAAGCTCTGAGGCTAGCTTCAACAAAAAAACTGAAAACCAAATAAGCTCCTTATACAATAATAAGTCACCTTGAATGTTTCAGGTGGTAGTAACTTCAGGCTCCTCCAGAACTGAAGCTACCACGCTAATCTTTCCAGCATGATGATGATTGACGATGGGCTATAAATACATGTGGGGTGGACAAGGGGATTCATCCAGACAGGTTCTTCTCAACCAATCACTGAAAGAACACTTTGCAGGGAACTGTATACCAGATTGGCACGCAGGAGGCCTTGTCTTTCAGCCACAATTTTAATAAGAATGTCCTGTACATGGTAGTGCATGTGTCACACAGCTCCAGGGCCCACTGTTGTGTGTTCTCCCTGTGTCCACACGGGTTTCCTCCGGGTTCTCCGGTTTCCTCCTGCCTCCCACAAATGCACATGGTAGACCATGTTAAATTGCCCCTTGGTGTGAGTGTGACTAAGTGTGGTAACCTTCAATGGGCTGGATGGAGTTCTGCCTTGTGCTTGATGATTCCAGGTAGGTTCTGGATCGATTGTGACCCAATTCAGGAAGATATGTATAAAATACTGACTGACCGACTGTCCTGTCAACTGGGATTTTTGCCACTGCTGGTAGACCTGTGTGACTGTAGCCTTCAGTACACCCACATATTCAGCTCCTCCCTTCACCCTATGGGCTTTGACACAACCGAATGTAATCACTCTTTTTGACAATCTAACATCTGCTTTGCTTCCCATTTCCCACATATCATCATGTATCTCCAAAACGCCAACTTTACAGGAAGTTCATGTAAAATAAGAGTAATTAACATTAATTATTGAACCATTTTCTATTGGTCGATTCATCCAGAATTATTTACACACTATACAGAGCAGCTATAGGGTTCAAATCATGAAGAAAACTAAAAATGGACAAATATGGAGATACATGGTTTTCATTGGACAGCAGTGATATCGAATGAGACATACCAGTCTATATCTTCTATATCTATGAATCCAGGTGCACACCCCGCAGATATTTGTAACCTGACCATCCTTGTGCCAATGCCATTTGCAGGATCCTTAAATGTTCAAGGTGACACATTTTTTTGTCCGGGGAGCTACACACACTTCTGTCAACCCAGTGAACCCGCACCCAGGTCTTCATTAGGGTGGCGCAGACTTGTCAGTGTGGTTGAGGCAGCAGCATGATTTACTGTGAGCTGTAAAACTGAACAAACATCACAGCGTGTAATGCTTCCACGCCGAGGTTTTATTCATTTTAACAGTTCACGCCAAGTCGCAGTGTGCCTTAAACCACATTTACAAGTCTGCTCTACCTTGTGAAAAGCTTGGATGCAGTTTCAGCGGATTGAGGAAACGTGTGGGCACAAATTTACGGAAAAGGTTTGGCTGGTTATTGCATTCTAGTGATTAACTGCATTAGCCTTGCAGCTTGAAAAGAAAGATTAAGGATTTGAACACCAAACATGTGCATCATTTATATCCGGGATGGGAGGAAAAGCATCGTGTGCTGCTGACACAGATGTGCAAATGCACACACAGATTAACATGAACCTGTTGGCACCATGCCTACTGCCAGGTGTGGTCAAAGCCTTGAGCTGTGAAGCAGTGGAAGTGTGTTTTTTGGAACGATGGTGATCCATTCACTTCATGCAATCAGGTCCTCACGGCAAGTAGCAAGAAAGTAAAAGACAGTTGCTTCAACAAAAGCAGAACAAACGCTTTCACCCTTGATTTCATGCAGGAACAATGAAACAGCACAAGCCTCTACTCTGATAACGAACTTTGCACAGTACCGCACACACTGCTCACTACATGCTGCTCTTAAACTGCCGACTTTTCTCATTTTTCTCCAGCAATGCTTTAAAAAATGATTCTCGAATGATTATTTCTATCTATTAGTGCAGGAGCAGGAAATCCTGGGGTGCCAGGTTCCTGCACAGCTTTGTGCTCGTCCTGCTCAAGGACACCTGATTCAACTATTTTACCAGGTCTGTTAAACCATGGAAATCAATAAACTGTGCCGGAAGCTTTAGGCAGCCCAGGACTGCCCTGTATTAGAGCATCTCAAAAAATGTAATATTGTGAGAGTTTGTCTGTTAAATGAAATCTAACAGTTTTTATGACATTTTGAGCAAATCTTCATGATTTTCATGCAGAACTTATTATGTATATATATGTTATTATGTATTTTTAATTTATCCCTTTTTATAGCCCCAAAATCAAACCGTCCTCAGAACATTTCACTGCTGGTGTACCGTGCATGTGATTTTAATCTGATTTGCTCTGATTAAAGCAGGTTGAAGCAGAATCCTATCTTTCGATAATAAGCAGAAAATAATGAAAATGAAAGTAAGAATAATGTACTGACTGCTTTGATGAATTATTAGGCTTAATCCTCAGCAGGCCTCCCTTTACAAACACAGACTGTATCATTTTCCCTTGGAAGTGACTGCCCTCGTGTGGGAGACATTTTCATTACAACCCATTTTACCTTATTTCTCCTGTTTTCCTGTAGGTGGGGATAGAGCAAAAGACTGAGGGCATGATGGACAGTCCAGAGCAGGAGCAGCCCGGGGAGTGCTCCCAGCAGTGAGGAAGGACCACACCACATTTGCCTTTCCTTTTCTTTATCTTTTTTTTTGTAAAATTGCACTTTGAAAAATGAGGAAATGTCAACATTAAAATCTGAGGACACACTGAAAGTTTACATTTTCCATTAAAAATATGATCTTTGGGAGTTTTTTGTACATCTTTGGTATGAACTGAAATTAATACACCTTGAGAAATAGACAAGGACCTGCAGAGAAGGTTCAAACATGCCATGAATATAACCGGGAAGTAGATTCATGCACTCGTGTATATAATACAGGAACAATGAGGCTAAAACACAGATTACACACGACGAGGATGTCAGGAAAGTGTTTGAAGAATAAAGAGACGCAGCATGTTTTGGTTTGGACGAGTGCATGGTGGTAGAAGCTGCCATACAATGATGTCATATTGTGAAGAATAGCAGGGCTCTTCATAATAATTACATTTGACTCTTCAGATTGTCACGTTTTTCTTTTATGAGTTATGTGTCGAATAGAAAGTCGGAGGCTTTAGCTTTGCTTGGTGGTGGAACGCTTTAACTTTAACACCAATATTTCAGACTTCACATGTTGGATTGTTGTTGGCTGATGGTGACATTGAAGACTTCTGGTTTGGATCGGATGTAAATGTCTTCGGTGCTTAGTACTTGAAACAGAACAAGGGCTTGTTGCTGAAAAGTGGAAAAGGAAGGGAAGCTTTCGGTTCTCATGTGAGCTGCGTTATTTCAGGCTACTTTTGACTATTGAAAGTGTAATTCAATTCTAAATTTCTTGCATCTACAAACCTTTTCACACTCACACTCCTTGGTGCATGTGGGTAAAACAACTGATTTGTCCAATAAAAATCATTTCATGCTTGCTGTTCCAGAATTAGTGAGCGCATCCCAAGTGGTTACAAATTCAGCTCATCTGCATCTGTAACTCTAAATAATAATAAAAACAGAGGGTTTTCACCTAGACATATATACCTAGACGTTGCACTAATCACTTTGACCTGTTGTTGTGGTATGTCAAAGTGTCCTCGATATTGGTCCAAGCAAGACTGATCTGCAAACAAATACAAGTAAACAGGAGCGCTGTGTCTTTCAAACAGTTTCATTTAGTCTTCTGTTTTAATATTCAAGGGTTTTTGATCTACAGGGAGCACAACTCCAGTTACAGAAAATCTCGAGGAGTGTTTATCAGTGCTAGGCCTCAGTTATCATGGTGGAAAATATGTTGTAAATAATGGAAAACAACATTTTAGGCCATGGATTATTATTATTATTATTATTATTGTTATTATTATTATTATTATTATCCTTGGTTAATATGTGTGGAATCCTTTATTATTTAAAGTAGATAAAAAGTGTAGAATTGGCTTTTTCAGTGCATGTCCCCAGCATGTCATGTGCTCCAGGTCAGAATATACTTTGAAGTATTGGACAGTTGTCACAGTAGTGCATCTTTAAGTTATAATAAATGATCATCGCTGAGAAAAATGCAACAAAATCAGCAAATGTGTCAGTTAATGCAGACACATTTGTAGTTAATATGTCAGTTATTCAGCTGATCTGAGCAATTTGTCATAAAAATATGGACAATTCATAGGATATTTTAAAAAGTGTAAGCTTTTGTAGCTACCAAGCACTGTTGCTAATGGTAGCTATGCATAATCTGACTCTGGTGGACCACACATTAACCTTAGTTACAGTGTTAACATTACACTGTAATGGCCAAATACAGTCTAAAATAACCGATTTCCTACAGAATTCCTAGAGTTCTGGATTGGAGAGTGCAGCATTCAGCCCCATGCTAAACGTGAATCAGACCTCCGTTCCTCCAGTAAACCCCCTGAGAATGTTGCCTGGACCAATATGATGGCAAGGTTGACATGGTGTCTAAGTATATATGTGTATTAAATAAGTCTATGATTATTCCCTATATTAGGTAGCAGTTGGCAGCAACTTTATAAGTGTTCTTAAGAGCTTTCATTGATGACTGGAGCGGAGTAGAAAGCAGAGGAGCCTGTGAATGGCTGCTTTCTATCCTGCTGGCTCCTCATTAAGCCCTTGGTACGGATTAATCCTGGGGGAGAGCTGATCCTGGTGTTTGGCTTATTACTTAACTATCAGTGTTAGGAAAACATACTCTTTTACTGTATTTTGGGAATATTTGCAGGTGGGAATATACAGTATCATAGATACAATGACTACATTAACATGGTGGTATAATAAGCCAATACACTGTTAATGTACCCAGAAAAAACACTGAAATGACAATGATTATGACCTAGTTTGGCGCCTCGTTTATTAAAACTGTTTACATGTATTTTTTGGGGGGATTGTGCAGACATTCAGCACGAACCCGTCACTTCATAAACACTGCTGTTTGCATTGAGTTGATATGTTCACGCATTTCCAAGGCAGACAGATAGTGTTAGAAGTAATGTTACCAATGAGGTCCTTGGTTAGATGTAAGAGTTCCAAAGCTTAGGCTGCAGCTGAGGAAGGGTGGGTTTTAGGATGACTATCCAATGAAGACTCTTTCTTAGTAACTCACACAAATGGATCAAACTGGAACATGGTGATGTAACCAGACAGGGCCCCCTCTTGGATTTGCGTCATGTAACTTTTGAGGGGACTGAAATTGAATTATTGGATTAAATTATGAAACGCTAATATTTTAAAATGGATTACCCACCTCTGTATACAGTTAAGTGTTATTCAACCCTGGTCCTAGAGGCACCCCCGCTCTGCCTGTTTTAGCTCTAACACACCCCAGCCAACTCTGAAGGGCTTGTTAAATGAACTGAGTGGTTGAATCAGGTGTGAAGGCAGCAGGGAAAGCTTGACAATATGCAGGACAGGTTTGCCTCCAGGAGCAGGGTTGAGAAACACTGAGTTGAGGTGTTAAGGTGTTAGGGTGTTAGGGTGTTAGGGTGGGACTTTGTTGCATTGCATATTGTGACAGAACTGTCTTACATTGTAGCCTCAAATCATTGCTCATGTCTTAATATTCAGAGCTTAACGTTTGTGTTGTTTGTGAAATTGCTGTATTGTTTTCTGCTGAGCTGACGAGCTTTAACTGTACGATGTGCTGTTTTTACTAACGTAACTTTAACACGTTAAGGTGTAAGGAGGTGTTGCACTACTAGACTTATATTTTATTTTTCATTTTTAAGAAAGTTTGCTTTGGGCTGCTGTGTTTGCAGTGATGTGTTTGACTGGACGATTCAGTTGAGTCAAGTGAACTGAATTTACACACACACACACACACACACACACACACATGGGTAAATGGGGGATTTTTTTATGATTTTATTTCCGAAATATTTTTCTTGATTTTTTTATCACAGTCATATTTAACGCAGCTTCTTCATGTTGTGCTGTGGAGAGTTTGAGGTGATAAAGTACAGTTCTGGCTTTGGGCTGGAAAAAAAAAACATTCATGAAACGATGAATATCCAGAAATCACATTACTTATTGTCATATTAGTACTCACTCTTAATTAATTGTCGAATTTTAATACTGGATCATTGTGATCGTATCTGATGATTAATCCATACTAATAATCAGAGATGTTAGCACTAGAAAAGTGTAGATTTATGTTCTTCTTCTTTTTGGATTGTGGACAGTTTATTGACCTACTCTGTAAAGTCGTTAACCTCAGTAAGAGCTACGGATTTCAGAAATAAAATCGCAGTTTACATTCTTAAAAGTGAAGGTGCTCGAAATGGTTCCAGAGGACCCGAGATCTGCATTTTGCAGGCAGTTACATACCAGTTACATACCATATTCCAGGATCCTACAGGCCTACAGACATGATACACATATAATAAACTACAACTCATCCTATCTGTCCGTTGTGCTTGTGTGCGATATATTGGGGACATAACAATAAAAACTAAACAAACAAACAAACAAAATGCATTCAGTTTTTATAATAATAATAATAATGATGATGATTATTATTATTTTATTTATTTATTTATTTTATTTTTTTTGGAACACTGTTAAGTATTTTGACAAACATTATTATAAATATCCTTGTCAATCTAATCACTACTGATACAATTCTTGCATTTTCAGCTTTACAGAATAAATAAATAAATAAATAAATAAACTGTAGGTGAAAGTAAATTTTGACATGGTCAAATTCATACAACAATTTACATTCTTTTTCGGTTTATTATTAATATTAATACATTGAAATTACTATGATTTAATTCTTATTTAAATAATAATAATTCTTTTCACAAATTAAGATGAATTTAAATATTGAGGAAAATGTAGAAATAATAGAGATAATGATATCTGGTATGTGTGACTGTCACCTATAAATACTTTTCTAATTTTTTGGTGAATTAAAGTCAAACTCCGTTCTAAAGGTTACATATTTATCTGATGTAAAGGTTCCTTCACACTCGCACATCTCTCTTACAATCATGGTTCCGAAAGTGGTTCTTCTATTCATCACTCAATGAAGCATTTGTTGCACCTTTTGTTTTAAGAATAGTGGAGAGAGGTTTGACCATCTGTTATGGGGTGGAACATTATGTTCTTGTTTATTGTTGTTGTTGTTGTTGTTTTTCTGTTTTGTTTTTTTTTGATACAGTGGATATTTGAGTTATGAGCATGCCTGAGTGTGGGCTGCTAAAGATGGTACTGTAATCAGCCTTGGAGCTCTTATGATATGGGTGCCTAAATTCTAACTATGAGGAATAAACTCTAATGCTTTTATGTATGACTGTCGTGTTCTGTGCTCTAGATTATCGGAACCCAAAATGGACAAAGCAGGGATGCTATACATCCCACATTATAGCAGAAAGCTTGAGTGTATTATTGCAATAATACCCCAGTTCCATTTTCCACTATATTATGTATTGTTAGAAAAGGACAGAAACATTCTGCAAGGTGAAGTAGTTCCATTGTGTTTGCTAAAATACCATCAGACTACACCTTTCAGTCATAAAAGTCAAGGAACAAAACACTGGGCTATGTTCCAGGTTATATTAATCCCCTGGCGCCACACTCTGCCAAAGCTGTTCAATATTAACAGCTTACTTTTATGTGGAGCTGAACTTCAAAGATCCGTTCCACCTTAAATAGTTTAGCAGATCATGTGTCGTTTGGGATGTCATGAACATAACAACATGTCCAGCATTTTGTTTTGTCTCATTTTAATTGTCATATATGCTTTGTTACAATAACAATGAGACGTTATTATAGTTCAATAGGCTATTTGTAATTCAAGTTGACAGTCTAATTGTATAACTGTAATGTTCCTGCTTTGTTATGGCTGGTGTGGTTTTTTTTTTCACTGCTAGATTATTTGTAGAAGAAGAAAAAAATGAAATGTGCACGTCGACGCACTCGCTAACCACCAGGCCACGGCTGGCCGAGCTTTGGTCAGAGTGCAGTACTGGCACTCTTTTATTGACTTTTAGTCAACCGTAGGGACATGTTTTATTGTAAGCAAATAAATCACAGAGAACACAGTTCTACACAATCCACACGTAAAGGAGGAAAAACTGCATCTGCATTGTCTGTTTTTCACTTTTTGATCGAATGGACCAAAAACAAATGGTCCTAAAATGATTTGGAATGAGATTTTCACATTGCCTTCCACTGACAGAGTGGCTCAGTGGTCAGTGTGATGCTGGGGACCCAGCGCTTTCCTCTGAGTGTGTTGGCCGCCCAGCAATGATGCAATGTCAGCAGTCCAAAAAGAGGTGGTGGATGGTTTCACGTGTATGGGAGGGGATCACTGTATGGGATGGGGGAGAGTGCATGTTCCCCTCCAAATTGGAGGGAAAAAATGGATCAAAAAATTCCATCTTTCTTCTTTGAACTGGACATTTTAGTGATGCAAGATTTGTGAGGGACTGCAAAGATCCCGGAATGAAGGATCGTAAGGTTTAAAGCGAAGTTTAAAAAATTGCATATTAAAATTAACCTTATTTTTGTGTCGATCTATAAAATCTGCAGGACATCGCAGCAGTGTTCAAACTCTGTATACAATCTGATGTATCATTATTAGTGTATATTTTAAGAAGACAGTAATAGAACACAGATAAACACAGTGGAGCTCTGTTTATGAAGATCCAGTTCAGTTCAGCACAGAGCTGTTAGTTAATGACTGGTGGCCAAACCTAGTGGATGAACTCTTTGCTGGATCTGTGCCATTTGGCCAAGACACACTGACCCAAACTTTGGCCAAAGTGGAGGTCATGGCCAGGATTAAAAACTAGTTCATTCAACGTCTGTCTGGCAGTAATAATGATTAACGATTAAAGTGAATGTAATGCACACTTGTTAGACACCTGAGGCCTGTTTAATGGGAGGTGAGACTAACTGAAAATGATTTTCTCTTTCATTTCTTATGTAAGGAGACTTAGAGAGTCTATAGAGCTTTTAAATTGGTATTCCCACCTCAGGTAACCACGGTAGCTTAAATAGCTTCTGTCAGACTCATTAATTCCCATTTTAGCTTTAGAAAGGAGTGTGACTGCGGCCTATTCAGCACTTCTTTAAAGTTGAATAGTAAGCTGTGAGTAAGGAGCTTGGTGAGGAGCATGCCTGGAAAATTTGGCAGTTTGATTCATTGAATCTCTAAGAAAGATCTAGGAGGAGGAAAAAGAGCCATAGACTGATTTGTGGGTAAGAACCTTTTTTTTTAAGAGGTTCTCCTAAAACTTTGTTTTCTGAAAACAGGATGTTATGGTTGAAAGCAAGCGGAGAGCTCGACGCAGAGTTAAGGCTGCAGCCGCGAGGCTGGGCGGTTAGATCTGCTTAGTTGTGGGGTAAATGCTTCAATTTGCAGAAGGTCTGCTGAGTCATTGACATAAATAAATGGATTTAGGAATAAACCAAAAGTCAGAGCCACATGGGGGCAGTGTTTTACAATACATAACATTTCCCATCTCTCTCTTTTTTTTCTCCATTAATGAAGCGAAGCATCTGATCTGAGATTTATAGATGTCGGAAATACCATAGATGCATGTAGATGTTTCAGCGTAGACGCCATAGAGCAAAGTTCAAATACCATTTTTATGTCTCCAAATGATAGTTCATAAACTTAAACGCAGGAGCGGGGACTTCCAGTCCAGCAGGGTCAGACTTCTCAAACACACTCAACTGCTCAAAAACGCCGGATTCAACTCAGCAGATAATTATCAGGTTAGAGCAGGGAATCAGCAAACTGTGCCAATCTCCAGCTCTTAGTTCCTCACCCCGCTGTCCCTTTTTTAATCCACGTCAGACAGACGTAAAGTCAAAAAGCACCTCGAAGTTTTTCGCTCAGACTTTTAGAAGAACACGATTCTGGTGGTAAATTAAAAGAGTAGGAAATGAATCATAACCACATGTATGACTGTAATGGAAAATTGGAAACCTATGCCATGTACATTTTCATCTCCGCTGGGACAATTCATTGGCTATCATCTTGAAAATTGAAATGCTGGAGAAGTGACAAAAAGGCTTCTCCTTCAACGTATATATGTATTCTATGAAGATGCAGAGATAGTCTAGCAGTCGAGAACCATGCAGTGCTGTTAAGTCTATGGTGGAGTAATAGCTTCGGCACTGAGTGAAACTATTCTGCAGGCTGTTAAGATTCAAGGAGACTTTTGCTCTAGCAGATAGGATTTTTGGAAATGTACCTCTTGCTATTTTTAAATTACTATGATGTACAACTGGGGTGACCCAACTGGCCCATGAACCAAAACTGGCCTTTGATTCGATCCACCAGAAAGTTGCCTTAATGCCACCCACTCATCCCACAACTCATATCTCACATACTTTATATGGACAAAAGTATTCGTTGTTTGAGTAACAAAAACCTTCTCCTAGATTGTGGAGCATTGCAGTGAGGATTTGTTTGCATTTGTTTGTTTGCATTCAGTGACATGGACAAGGTCAGGATTAGTGAGGTCACAATGATGGATGACCACCACCCTGCCTCCCAAACTCATCCCAAAAGTACTGCTGCACAGCTCAAAAATGGGGGGCTTTATAGTCCTCTAGCCCACACATGGCATTAGACAGTCATGTTCCTATTCTATTGGAAATACTCTACAGGGACTAGACAAGCTGTGGCAGAAATGGGGACAACTTAAAGCAGTTTTCATTAAATTCAGAAACAGTTGGACATCAATTTAACATCTTCCCACCTTCTGGTTTTGTTTACGGGTTCGTAGTTTTGCCCTCGGCCCACCACAAACACTGCACTTTAGCCCCCTGGGAGGGAAACTGTAGACTGTAGACTGTAAATGTCAATTATGAGTCTCTAGTGAATGATAACTTTATCTTGTTACATTAAAAGGAAACATATAGGCTATAAATTCAGCCCAAAGAGATTACAGGTGGGACTCTAGTTCTCATCTAACACACCTGATTAGGGGCATCTGCATTTTAAATAAGATCTGGATGTCCGTGTTAGTACAACGCCAGGACCGGGACTGAGCACGTCTGGACTACAGTTGTGATTACTCCTACAGTAATGTATGGAATACTATAGAATTCCATCCAGCAGAGGGTGCCACTCAAACCCAGCTGCTTGAGCTTCACTGTCCCCATATGGACGAGGATGCTTTTCTTGGCCTTCATTTTTGTAAGTGGTTTACGCTGGTGTGCAATAAATCATCTGCACTATATGTAATGTAAGCAGGGGGTCAGCGGTTTCCTGTTTGCAAATGCAGTTTGGCTCGGCTCATGCTCACGCTCGAAGCCTATAGCTGCTATGGATAATGGTGTGGAGAACAGGATGAGTGTAAGTCTCATGTACGTTCACACTGAAGGGTTTAACACCCTGCTGTGGCTGCCTCACCGGCATGGCATGCTGGCTATGGGGAGTGTGGTGATACCGGTATTAATTTACTGTGGGGTGTGGGTGAGAGCAACATAGAGCAGGTGCTGCCAAGATTGCGAGCGTCAACCGTCTTCCAGACTCGCAAGAACAAGCAACCAAGTCTGGGCCAGTCCAAGTGTGTTCAGATGTCACGTCAAGCCATCTGTCTTTCTGTCTGTCCGTTTATCTCTCTTTCCATCTGTCCGTTTGCTCTTTGTCTGGTGCGCCGTGCTGAAGGTCGGGGAAGGCGTCCAGCCTTCCGGTTGAAACCCCCTCTATGTTGACCAATTAGATGGCAGCACCAAAGTCGCCCACGGATCAAAGATTGATCGGGCACATCGGGCGTTACGATCTCTGCGGAATGTCTAGTATCTCTTAGTGTGGGTAGACATAAATATTTCCAAACCTGTCTGTCATTTCTGGTTTTTAAATTTTTGGAATTTAAAACTCACAGCTGCCGAATGTAGGCCGCCACATCCTCAGTATTCGAAACTCTGGAACCATTAAAGGCGTTTGGATTCCGTGACAGATCACTGTTGCACACAAAAGAGTGCAGGATTTCCCTCCTACAGTACGGCTGGACAGGAAGGTGAGTTCATCTGAAGGTCATTCCTGATATGGCCCGGAAAGTTTGCCCTCCTCTTTGCCAACACAACAACACCTCACAGCCACCACAACTCACCCCATTCATCCCTCCGCCTGGCCCCCTTTCCCTTCTCCATCCTGGGATTGTACGGCATTGCATGACTTCATGCTGGCCTGCATGTGCGTATCTCAATTGAGTGAGACGTTCACACATCATTTATTCACGTATGAGCAGGCCAACTCAATAGCAGCTTATTCCTCTCAAGACGTACGGCCAGGAGAGAAACCTCAGGCCATCTTTCAAACACTTCTTCCAATGTATATGATCTCGCAGCATTTATAGCGCAACGCTAACGCCGTCCAAATCAACTGTGTTGCCCCACCTCACACCACTTTCCCTACAATTGATATTTCCCATGATGTTTTTTTTCCATGGGTTATTACCATGAACTCCATGAATGTGTCATATGTGTCCAATGTAAGTACAGCGGTTTCAATAGTGAAGGCCTGTCACGGCCCTGTTGGCTTTGGCTGGAGAGGGACTGGGAGTGGAAGCCCGTGGGTGCTGCAATAGCTGCAATAGCTGCAATGCCATCAGGGCTTCACAATGAAAAGACGCTGTTTGTCTGGCCTGCCCCCTCTCTCCCGCTCTCCTCCAAGATGATGACCCCTTGATGACCAGCCAGGCGCTTTAATTCAGGAGCTGATGTTTTTGATGGTTGACTGCAGAGCAGACACTAGTCCTCCCAGTGAATGCAATTGTCGCTTCAGAATAGAAGCGGTTTCATTCGCTGCCGTTAAGCTCAACAGTTCATATTTTGGAACGGGGGGCTATTGTGAAAAGGTCACTATGGTGCTCTTCCTTCTCTCTCCAGACATTGGAGTCTGACAAAAGCTCCTGTGATTGAGTTTTAGAGCAGAGAGAGGTAATCTAAGAAGCTCTGGAACCTTTCAGAGGAGGTCAGAGTTTATCTTTTGCCTTTAGGACTGGGAGAGAAAGAGGAATTTTCTTTCTGTTTTAAGCCTCCCATTTTTTTTTAATCTTTTTTCTTTCTTTCTTTTCTTTTTCTTGCATCCACTTGGTCTTACGACTGCTCGTACAGACAGGGACTTGTGTTTTAGGATGACTTTAGTACCAGATAAGCTTTACCCTCTAGTAGATGCTATCGAAGCAGGCCAGTGGCTGCTGCGGCAAATGCTAGGGGCGCTATCCACCCATAGCGCCATCTGTCCTCAATTGAAGGGGAAAATATCTAACATTCTGACATTTTACATTTTTATTAACACAGACAAAAATGGAAAGATAGCTGTGTTGGATCACCTTGCAGTTCTGTTTCAGGCTGGAAGAATACAGATGAGATAGACACTTTGTCTTGTGTCCCCACAGCCCTATAAAAAGGCTCGGAGACGTTTTGGGTAGTGCAGCTGTGGATGAAAGATCATTGACTGCTAGACGTGCTTCAACAATGCACTCACACACATTTTGCCCAGTCGACAGACTTTGCCAGAGGGGGCATCATTGGACTGAGAGAGAAAGGATGGTCATTTTGACAAATTGCAGCTAAACGGTTCTGACCAAGCTATTAGGATTTGTTGGGAGCAGTGGTCACATGAGTGAATGCACATCCTGGTTCTGTGTAGAGGATCTGTAGGACATCCTGTAGACATGTGTCTTGCCTCTTATGGCAGGGCTTCCGATTGCATTTGTCATCAGGATAATGCTCCCAAACACAGCAAAGGTCTCCCAGGAATGCCTCCACCAGATTGCAACACTTCTTTGTCCTGCATGCTCAACAGATTTATCGAAAATCAAGCATTTGTGGGACCAGCTGGGACGCCAGTGTCAGCATCCTACAAGTGTGCAGGATCTACAGGCGCAGGGATACCATATGAAACCTGTATGCCTTCATATCCAACCATATCTCATCTCACATCTGCTTAGAGGCTGTACATCAGGATACTAGAACCCTCTTTCAACTGTAGAGTTTTTCTCAAATTTCCATTTACATATATGATTACATTCACACGTAATTGAATTAATGTCACTTGTATCTTTAATATTGTTTGTACTGTTTATTCTGTCTTTTGTTTCTAAAATATAGAAAATCTCAAATATATAAGGTATTCTCACTCAGTGTCTGTGTGAGAACATAAACACAAAGACTGATGACTGACCGATGCAAGGAGCACCAGACAAAATCTTATCTTGGGCACCACACTGTTAAGAGCCGGCTCTAGACACTATGATCTGTTCATTCCCATCTCCGGAAAACTAGGCAGTCCTCTTCGTCTTGTTCTCTAGCCTTTTTCTCTTGGTGGTAAGGTTGCTCATGCAGTAAGTAGCAACCCATAATACTAATTCTCTCCATTAGTGAATTTTCTTCATAATTACAGCTTCATGAAATATTCCTGGAATCCAGATTGCTGTTGTACAGATGAACACTGAATGTGCTGATTTATTTTGGCAGCTGTTGATAATAAGCTTTAATTTTCTTACTCAAGCTTAGCAGATTCCCGGTAAAGCTGTGTCTCTCCCCCCTCCTTTTTGTCTTTCCTCTTTTTTTTCTTTCTTCAGTTCTGACGGTGATGAATGAGAACACTGATGTTATGTTTCAGCTCTCTCTAAATTCAGTTGGGACACATGCAGGATTTGGGTTTGACCAGCTTGACAGAGCTAGCCGAGTGGCAGATCATTCTGACCACATCTTGTAATTCCTGTTAATCCCCCTCAAAGGGACTGTGGGGGCTTAGACTAAAGCTACACCCAATGAATGAATAACTGCTCACCTGATAAGGTGCATGTGCCAGTGTTATAAACATGTTTATTGCTCTTATCCGAAGCAGGTAACGTGGCCCCGGTGGGTGGCTAATTGTACCCATGTAGAAAAATTGGAATTTTATGGCGATATCTGATTTCCTGGTTACAATCTGGATTTGGCCTGTGAATATCCTTGGAACTGGGAGGAAAAAGCTGAAGAGACGCTCAGCTCGGACATCCCATGTGCCTTTTATTTACACTGAATTGGACCCTGTTCATGTGTAAATGTGTCTTAATAAATGATTCACCCAAAATGCATCCTCTTACCTCAGATACTTTCGATTGGCCAAGACATGTTTGGCATGTGTGATGTTTGCTTCTTTTAGAGCTACAAGACCACCAGAGTCAAAAGGTAACTGGGAGTGAAAGCTGGGATTACGAGGGCAAATAGGGCATCTTCAGCAAATAGACAAATGGTGATGTAGGTATTAGATTAGTTCTGCCTTAAAATAACAGCTTCCATCATAATCAATGATAGTGCACAGACTGAAATAGGGAAAACGATGTCTCTGTCATTTCCACTCTGGGATGGGATGCTGCTACTGCACTATGTAACTTTGGGGGAGCTCAGCAAAACATGATGCTGCATAACAGTGAGTCATATTTGTGCAAATTCCTCGCTCTCATACCTGGCCTTGAGATCTGAGATACATTTGAGAGTTTGGTATGTGTGGTCATGTGTGAAAGCTGTTTTCGAGCCCCTCTGGTTTGTCGAGTTTGATGGTCTGGGTTTCACTTCAAACAGACTCTGGTCTAGTGTGTGCTGCGAGTGTGGAAACTCTCCGCTCCCAGGGCCATGTATGCATTTGGGTGATTGGTTAGTTTTTTTCTCACATGACTGCTTCAGCTTATTGCCTGTATACAAGTAAAAAACCTCTCCTTCGAGAACGGCTGCTTGATTGCAGGTGATCCTGCAGAGTGAAATTCCAGGAAGCTCAGCTCTTCAGGTTGTACCCCCCAAAAAAATGATGAAAAGAGATAAACAGGTGATCCCAGGCTCTACCATTCTGCAAAAATGTGCGAAGAAAAGGCTTGTGTTCAACGAACGGTTCTGACGGCCACTCTGCCTCAGAAGTAGTGCTGGAATGCCTCCCTTGAGTTGGCCACAGGTGGTCTGTCGCATTCTGCATGATGTCCTCTCTGGACTGAAATGTGGTTACTTTAAGGGGCATTTTCAGCTTTAGGGAAAAGCCTGAAGTCACATGGAGCCATGTCAGAAGAGTTGGGAGCCTGACGAACCACAGGTGTGTGTTTGGCCTGGTAAACCTGTATCAAATGTGAAGAATGGGTGGTTCTGCCCACAGGTTCAGCCATTTGCAGATTGTTTCCACTTGGGAATTGACAAACCTGACACAAAAAAAAAAATTAAAACATCAGACGTCAGAAATCATTCCCTTGGTCACTCATGGGCTGGTCTGCTGGTGACTGCCAGCTTCTGCAGGTCAGACAAAAATCCAGCATTAAGATTGCCCACAATAGCTTCATTTGTTTATGCAGAAAAAGATCATGGTTGGATGTTATTTGAACACAGCTCGTAAAGCTCTAAAGAGCTGATACATGCTTTTAAAGCTCTGCCTCCTGGTTATTTTAATTAGTTATATTTAGAACCAATTATGTTTGTTCTGCCTCAGAGGTAAGGCTGCCTCCAGAGCAATGTTGCATAGTGTTTTTACACACAAACCATGAAAGGGAAGCTCGAAATTGCAAATTCAATCTTTGGAGTGAAATCGAACCCGTGATAGTGAGCCTGATTCCATTTTTTGTTCAAGTGTGAAAGCTGTTTGATCATCCTGGGATCAGTTATCTGGGGTTATTTGCAACCTAGCTCTGGTTGCCTCTAGAAGTGCATGTAGAAATGTGTGATTGGATCATTTTGTCACACGGCTGCTTCAGTTCATCATCTGCATTCAACCTTCTTGTCTGAGAAGGGCTACATGTTTGCAGGTGTTTCTGAAGAGCGAAGTGTCATGATTTCAGGAAGATCTGCTTTTCCACATTCAGTTCCAACCAGAGATGAAGCCCTTCACCCATTAACCCAGAATCAACATCATCTGTTTGGGACATGTATGAAAATGCCTCAGTCCACATGCTTCTTTCACTTCACATGCCACTTCTGTATTGCTCAGCTCGTCTTCTTCATCCTTTTCATCCAGGGTCACGGTGAGTCCATACCTGGAGTCATCATCTCATCCTCCTGGACACTTGGACAGGGCACCAGTCCATTGCAGGGTACCACAAACAACCACAACTATGTGACAAGTAATACTCATACCTGTTAAAATGATGAAATAGCTCTACTCACATTAGGCCTGGTTGTTATGTACTGTGCCCAAGCACATTTGCCCCCATCTGCCAAATCGGCCACTGTCCTGCACTTACTGTTTTGGACCCAAGCACGCTTGCATCATCAAATTGCAACTTTTTGTGTTGAAATGCACAAGTACAGAAGTTTACGGAATGATAGCAGCCAATCCGCATATTTTTAACTGAAAAGCAGCCAATAAAAGTCTCTGATAATGTATTCTGAAGTAGTCATAATTTAACACACATGAGCAGAGTGCAGATTGGGCGGGCGATGCAGATTGCGTTTACTTTGTGGCTTATCGTGAGAGCTGTGGGGCTCGCCAATATACAGCCCTGTCTGACATACCTGACAGATGTATTGATTATGTAGAACAGTGATGTTCTGTTAATCATGCTGCTCGTATAGGATTTTTATGAAGGCAGCAGAACTAACATGCTTGATTTCTTTGCTCCAATATGCTTTTGCGAGCACACTGGATGTGCACTGTGCCCGATTCCAGCTGAACCATGCCCACGCCCACCTCTTCAAGTGAGCCTGGTACAGTTCATTGTACTACGCTTGGGAAGTGATCACACTAGTCATGTGTGAGCACACTCTTAGTCAGGGAGAACGGAATGAATAAACTCTAAATCACCAAAGATGCCAAAGACTTTATCATACAATATAAGAATGGAGCAGATTTTTAGCGTGGCAGCTTGCATTTGAAGTGCATTAAATCTACCGGAAGACTTTGACAATAAGTTTTATTCTGAAATTTTCAAATTTGGACAATATCAATTATAAGTTAAATTCTCAGTATTGGATTCATAATTGGATCAAGTCACATCTGGGCCTTCGCAGATCCTGCCAAGCCAGCCCCTTGGGTGACCAACGGGGAGGGTAAAGTAATAAATGTCAGCATGTGAAAGAGTGTAAAAGTGGCATGTGACTGATTGGTTGAGGAAATGGGGTATAACATTAGAGTCACATGATATACGTTTTGCTGAAGCTTTCATTTATCTTGGCATAGTTGAATAATGACAGTTAAGTATTGAACTGACTGTGAACCTCAAACACCGTTGTGGCTTCATTCAAAAGCAAAAGCTGTCAAAGAGATGAATTATTACACTACTTTGACTTATTTACTCACCAACAATTTACACACATCTCGTCAGTTTGAAAACTTTTCCAAGCAAAATGCAGTGGCTACTTTAGGAGAGTAAGAGAACCCCATGCCAATTTTGTGGGATGTTTTTTCAAGTTTGAAAAGTGTTTATAGGAGACATTCAGACAGGCCAGAATTTGGGAGGCTACTGAAATGTGCCTTCATTTGAAATGTAAATCTTAAGGGAATGTTGTTGTTTTTTTTGAAAAACAAACAAACAAACAAACAAAAAACAATACTTGTGCGTACATTTATTTATTTGTTTATTTATGTATTTACTTTTTGCTGATAAGGACTAAAACACTTATCAGGGCTAAAAAACTCACAAATCCTGTTGGAATTCAATCCCACAGAGTGTGTCTTTGAGCTAAAAATGGAAGAATGGTGAGTTATTTGTAAAGATTAGAAAGCAAACTTCCTTCTCATTATCCTGCATATCCGAATATCAATTTCCGTGACGTCATTCAAAGTGGATTTCACACTAATAATTCATCAAAGACAATAAGATTAGATTAGATTAGAGTAAGTCTTCTGATCCTGAGATCCTGTTGCCTAGAAAACCAAAATCTTAGTTTCTAAGAGTTAAGCCAAAAAGTCTAATACCACGAACACTAGTTGAAGGTAAAGGACTGCTTGAAGAAACACGGATCAGAGCACGGTCCACAATAGAGCTGGTGAAGGCAGTGGGTGTTTGGCTAATGGTCAACTTTATCAAAGGCACAATTATAGTATGGACACAAATTGTGTGGCAAAGCCCTTCTTTCTTCAGGCTCAAGAATGATGGGTTATTTCTATTCTATTTCTACAGTTTCTATACTTTCAGGCAGATCATGGGACACTGGTGAACACGTCCTCTCTGCCAAACCAAGAATCAAGAGAGTCATCAATAAGGCATCACATTTTGGCTGCACAGACTGAAAGAAATGGGCGGGTAAGAAGGGTTTTTTTTTAAGGTCAGAATAAGAAATCTGTGCAGGAGAGCAGCATGTTAGACATACTGGGAATATAAAGGTGTATTATTAGTTGTTATTATTAGTGTATTATTACGTTGTTTAACTGACCAGGGCTTTACATGTTTTAGGAAGCTGAGCATCAGCTCACTAAACACAAAGTTCTGGAGAATCTTCCAAAAATTAAGTATGAAAGAGGAGAGACAGACGTAGGAGGAGGGAGAAGACAGACAAGGACGAGGAATACGAGACAGAAGAAGAGACGTGCACAAAAAAAGAGGAAGTGGAGGAGGAGCAGATGATGGAGAAGAAGGAGAAGTGGAGAAGTAGTGGGTAGGGATGAATGGATTGATACCTAAGTATCGATACCTTTGATCCATCATCTTTACGTTTGAGAATCGATCTGGGCTCAAAGATGTCATTTGTTTATTTAGTATGATGTGTGTGTGTGTGTGTGTGTGTGTGTGTGTGTGTGTGTGTGTTGAATCTCTCAAAACATCAAAAACCTCATGTCATGAATAATGATGTACTACTGTTCCGTCTGCGTTCTTCCTCCCATCCCACAGTAGTGAGAAGGTAGTGCATATAATCAGCAGCCAAAAAATTCCCTCAAAAACGAGGGTTTTTAAACAGAATCAACTCAAACTCTCCTCTACAGACAGAGTTTTTTCATCAGAGATGAGATTGCATCATAAATGAGGTCAGAACCTCAGAGATTATCCACGAGTTCAAACCTTTCTCTCCTCATTTCAGCGCTCTGTGGAAAACTACTCGATGAAACATGGTCTACTGTGCCTCGGCTGTAGTTTATCGGTGCCAGAAATAAACCGAGAAAGAAATATATCATAATCAGCAGCTGTTGGACTCATGATGGTGCAGGGAAGACACTGGCACTGTGACACACTGACATCCTTAAAATCGTGGACAAGTTAAACCTGTTGCAGATTGTAATTCCTGTGGTGGAGCAAGTAAACCACTAAACCCAAACAGAGTGTTATCAAGGGATTTTAAATTCTGCTCTAAATTCTAAGTATCTTTGGGCACAAATCCAGTCCTGTGGTTTATTTGGTCCAGTTTCTACTCTCAAGGAACTACAGAGTGCTGACCACACTAACACTTCCCAGAGGGCCTGTCCACATTTTCCGATTGTAACAGATTGTGCGATGGCTTCGTCAACCCAAATTAAAGATGTCATTGATGCACATGTGCTTGTATTTTTATACCTAAACCCAAATGTGGTTTTACAAACCTATTGCCTACAACACGTCCCAAGCAAGTTTTAAGCACATAGCGTTTTTGATTTTTGTGTCACCAGGTGAAATGGCTGTGAATGCGAGTGGGGTCAAAAATCAGTGGACTACACTGTAATTTCACATCTGGAGTGAGTGCTAGTATTGTAGCAACAGCAGTAAGGAGTTAGACTGAATTGGAAATTGACTTTGGCAGTAGATTGGTTGTCACGGGACATTTGTAATCAGACAAATCTGATGTATTTTTTTTTTTAATATTTTCAAGACGTTATTCTTGGTTAAATCAATGAACCTGAGATCGTCCCTTTGTGGGCAGTGACACATTGTTTCCTAGGCTTCATATATCAGGATCAGAGTCATCTACAGACATGATACACATATCCTAACAAACTAGATTTAACCTATTGAACCAAGGTGTGATGAATTATGAGTGAGCAAAGAAAAGGTCTCTCCAAGACAAATATGAAATTTGATATCAAATATCAAAATAAAAGTCCTGAGAATGGATAATACTATTTTTATTTTTTTATGAATACTGTCAAATAATTGGAACTTCTTGGAGTAACCTACAGACATATTTATACAGTACCATCATATTTATATAATACATATATCATAATAAATTATGACTTACACTAACTAGCCTCATCATTGTGGTCTCGTCATTATGTTTTTCAGTGACTAATCCAGTGTTTTGGCATAAAACAGTTAAATTTCACTCAATTCCAAATAATTAAATACCTGCATACAGACTCTGACTGATCAGGGAGAGGGGGTGGAGCTATTTATATCATTCATCCCGATATTGGATGTTCATTGGATGTTCAAATATTAGAATTAAAGCCCTGAGAATGGATAATACCTTTTTTAACACTATTTTTGAAGTATTTTGAAGGATTTTTGGTAAATATATTTGTCTAATTATTGCAATTAACTAATCAGAGCTGTATTTTCAGCTAAAAACACACGGGATTCCTAAGATGCGAAGTGTATTTTTGTCCTTATGGCTGGTGAGGTAAAATCAATGTGTCCTTTCCAGTGAAACAAAACCTGGCCCATTATTTAGAGCTAGAATGCTGTCCTAAAAAGGATGCCACCCAACCCCAAGGATTACAATAGTACCAACTGTGTCTCTGGTGTGCATTACCATCTCACAGCACCACATTAATAAATCAAATCAAATCAAACCAAGTTTTATTGTCACATCACATTACACAGGTGTGAGGGTGAGTTAAAACCGTAGGTGCAAGTCTCTCGCAGTAGTAAAACAGATGCATGAAAAACACAGGAGAAGAAAATAAAAATAGAAATAAGAAATAAAGATATAGAATATTTATACTTTAAGTTACACTATACATACATTATGTAAATGTAGCAAATCCATACTTTAGTCATCATTGCTGACCTTGGTGTCGGTGGTTAAACGGTAGTAATTAAATAACAAATACCTGGTGAAGCTCACAGCTCTCATGCTGGCTGGTTATTGGTGATTTTTGGCTTATTTAGCCAGGGCATTTAATTCTCATCTGCCACAGGGAAGGTGGTGTTTACACCACCCATAGCATTTGACAAGCAACAGGTCCCTTTCCATGTAGGTGTTATAACTGCTTGTATTGGTTTATAATGCTAGTAATACCCATCGCTAGGCTTGTTTTAAACCATTAGGTGCTACAAAGTTTTCGATGTGACTCTGGGTGGTCTTAAAGTCACAAAGTCAACCATTAGATACATCTTCCATTTCAACAGACTCTGGTTGTTTTGTGAAAGTGGACATTTACTGAAAACACTGACTAATTTGAGCACCAAGGGTTTGCCAGACAATTTTGGAATTTTGTCAGGAGCTTGACACTACAATCACATGGAACAAAAAAAAAAAGAGAGCGTTTTGGCCGGACGCACTATCAACATGTTTTCTGTCAACAGACAAACCCAATACCAGTCATGTAAGGGGATCATCCACTTTTGTTAAGGTCAATGGCATATAAACTCCATCAAATACTCAAACATTTCAACCAAAACATGTTTTTCTGTGAGGCTTGGCTCTTTACAAGACATTCCGAAAAGCCAGAGACTTCAAAACAAAGTCTGACTGAGTCATCTCTGAATCTGGACTGAAGGAGGCTGTTCATAAACACAAACTGAAGCATGCCAAAGATCTTGACTGGTCCAAAATTCCACTAAATGTGATCTTCAAGCTTATTAAATGCTATAAAAATAATACTCAGTGTCATTATCTGTTGACAGGCAAGATTACTTCAAGGATTAAAAATGGGCTGCCAATAACTGTGAAATCATTTTTTTTTGGAAAGAAATCTATGATTTGAAAAATAAGCTAGTTTGATATGTTGCTCTAAAAATTTTTTAAAGCCAGCAAATTTGCATGTCATTGCAAAATCATTCAAAATGTCAGCTTTAGAGCAGATTGAAACCTAACTTTCTTCTTTCTTAACTTTCATTGGATGTGAGCAAATTGATCAATTCATTGCGGACTTTTGACACAAATAAAAGTGAAGCTATGCTACATAATGCACCTCTCATTTGGTGTTACATGGACCTCAAATGAGCTGGTCGTCATTTTTTTTGAACAACAAAAGTGCAAATGATTTTAGAACTTTTGAGAACTTCCTCAGACTTACTGAACTCTATTACATTTTTCTTGGGGTGAATCAATTTGAAAATAATGAATCCTAGTCTTTAGCCCACGGGGGAGAGAAGTCAAATATGTCATTGTTCTCTGAAAGATGAAAGACCCAAGGTACATGATTGCTATGAAACAAATCGATGTAATCCTTTGATTATTATCAATGTATTATTATTTTTCATATAATCAGTCTCAGGTTCCCAAGCCTTACTACAGCTCTAAATGTTCTGCACATGTTTAATCATAGACCTGCATATTGGATATGATCTGTTTCCAAATGAAATGCCTCCAATGATCTCATTCGGTCAAAGGCCCTGTTTGATATGTGTTAGTGCCCTCCTGCCCAGATCACTGCTGGCCCAAATACTCTCTCTAATGAAGGACTGGGCTGTGCCCAGAGACAGCGGCACCACCACCAGCACCAAATAAAGGAAAGTACATGGAGACTCTCATTACAACATTCACACAAAAACTAGAACAAGTGAGTGATTCATGGGTAGAGAGGGCTAGGCAATAGCATTCATCATTTTATTCCCATGGCCAACACAGAGGGGTATTGTGACAATGAAACGCTTCCAGCTTCAAGAGGCATCAGTGACTGTTAAAGAGCTTGTACGCTTGCTGCTTTTCAAAACTGATAAGCATATATTCCGTTTTGGCATAACAACAGCGGTCCCAGTTATACTCAGATTGACCCCACGCTGTTGACCAGTTGCAGAACAGGTCGTTATTAGCTCTTTGTTTACCAGTCATGGGAAGTAAACAGTACACACAGAACCTGAACACAATGTCTAGCCAACATTGGAGAACAGAAGAGAGCAAGACATTGGATTTGATCGAATAATTGCTCTTGATTGTTGAAGTGAGTGGGATCGTCATGGCCAGATCCAAATAGCTCTTTGAAGACATCAGAAAGAAGGTCGTAGCTGCAAATCTCTGGAAAGGGATTTAAAAGCAACTCAAAACAATTAACAGTCAAAATATTTTACTAGTGAAACAGCTGTAAATGTGGTTAGGTCAGGCTGTCATCGCAAAGGCACGAGATTCATGAAGATGGGAAGTTAGAACCCCAACATTCACCAAACTCTGAGGAGAATGGGACATTTTTAAGGCTGTTACACACCGGACATGGCAGGGTGCTGCACAGCTCAGCTGCAATGAAGCACCAAGGTGAGGATACCAATCAATATTTAATAAGTTCGAGCTAATTCCAAGCTCAAGTTCAGGTTTTCTTTAAGACTCTTCCTTTATTGATTCAGAGTGATTAAACTATCATAATTTAATGAATGTATTGATTATTTCTCTCTAACGTGCTGCTTTCTAACTAAAAGATGTCAGAAAGGAGAAATTAAAGATACACTTACACAAAATATATGAATAACTAGCTGAAAAAAAAGGTCCAAACACGTTTGGATTAATAACTAACTAGTTTAACTCTTAAAACCCAGAGATCTGCACTTTGCAGGCAGTTACAGCCCATTCCCTCCTAACATACAGACACGATACACATATCATAACAAACTACCAGATTTACCTATTTATCATCGTGGTCTCATCAATGAGGAATCCAGGAAAACACATAAAACTGGTTTCCATCTAAATCCCAGTTTAAAGGAGCATTCCAGTGCATGTTCTCTGTCCACTTGAACATCCTCAACCTGCACACAGACTCCAGCTGATCAGTGAGAGGGAGCGGGGGTTGATAATCTCACAGTATAATAATAATAATAATAATAATAATAATAATAATAATAATAATAATGTATATGACAGTGATAAAATACCTGGGCTGGTGTGCAGCCCATATTAATACATAAGCCTATCTTCATAGTCATTCCCAGTCAGTGCCATATGTTGGCAATGTTTAAGTTGGAAAGGTCTTAGGATCTTGAGCCAATAAAGGGTAAATTGACTTTCAATGGGCAGTGGACCAGTTCTGTTCCTGGACTGATACCCCTCATGGAATTTATTTGGGCCATAGGAAACTGCATTGCTTGACCTCTGTGTGCTCATACTTCATACTGCAGACATGTTTACCCTCTGTGCCATAGCTGGACATGTACAGTAATAAGTACTTTCACGTACCTGTCTTGCCCCTCTGGTCTGGTCTTTGTTTTGTTTATCTCCCCTCTGCTTCTGAGCACATGTCTTGTCTCCGCCCATTCCCAGCTGTGTCCTGTTCGTAACCCTTCCCCATCATTATCATGTTCCAGCCTTGTCTAATGTTCTCTGTGTATATAAGCCCCTTAGTCCCAGTCTGTCTTTGTAGGTCTTCTGGTCAACTCGTCTACATGTCTCGTCTGGTCGTCTAGGTTATTGTTATGTGCCATGTTCAATAAATATTCAACCCAGCATGTTCTTCCGCCTCCACCTACCTCTGTGAGTCTGAGTACGGTCTGACACAGAGATTTGGCTTGTCGCTGATGTCTCATCCCTGAAAAGAGATAAAAACCTAAAATTAAATAGCATTGTAATTTGTTCAACAGACTGTGGCCCAGCTCCATCAAATATCCCATCTGTTACAGCGCAACGAGTCAAGAAGAGATATCCATAAGGACTGAAATGAGGATAACTTGAGCACAGCTGAAAAAAAGCATGTGATGTTTTGGCTGAGGCTTTTACAGGCCTTTTGATCTCCTGTCTGCATATCATTCTCTGTCGATCTGTCTGTCTGCAATATATGTCCAAATATTTATGGACACCTTGTCTACTGAATGAATTCAGCACATTGCTGACACAGAAGTACAAATGCACACACACACACACACACACACACACACACACACACACACACACACACTTGTCTAGTTCCTGTAGAGAAATATTGCCAATACAATAGGACTCCCTTGAGCAAATAAACATGCACCTATTGGTACCATGACTAATGCCAGATGTGGGCTACAGGAGTATAAAGCTGCCCAGTATTGAGATCTGGAATGATACTGATCCCTCCAATACTTTTTGGGGTGTTGATCATCTGACACCCTGACTTCACTAATGGCCTTGTTGATGAATACAATTAAATCCTCACTGCAATGCTCCAATAATGGCTTCCATGGAAAGCAGAAACTGTCACACCACCGAAACCAGGATAAACCTTCTTTAAATCCCTTTGATTTCAGAAGATACAAACCAGTCCATAGTGGCTGACTGACAGTCTTGATCTTTCCTGTATTCCCTATGTGTTAGGTTGAGTTGGAGCAAAAATCTGGTTCCTGCAAAGCATCCCAAGGTGGTACACTAGATGACCTTAGACAATTTATTACGTGCACTAAAAATTGAGATGTATGTTTACTGTAAGTATGACCACACCTCAATTCACTCTTATAACTGCAGTATTATATTAGTTCCATAGGCCCTACAGTAGAACCCTGTGGAACTCCACAACATGTGCTAAACCAACCAGTTACCATGTAATTCACAATAGTTTCTGCATTAGGATTAATAGCTGATTAATTATAATAGGGTTCAAGGGAATGCCCTGTAGACTCCATAGTTCATTACACTGTAGTCTATTTTCCTCTGTCTCAAGCTTTGTGAGATGTCTCAGTAGGCCTACTGACCAGAAACAATAATCAAACATCCTCCCATCAAACATCTGCTGGAGTGCAGATTGCAAAAGTGGGCTCACAACTGGAGAAAAATACACTGACAGTGAAATTTCTAATGGCCACATCTAGCCTGAGGTCTGGAAACTTTGAGAACCTCTATTCTATGACATTACATAAAGAGGCCTATCTATCCATTCATTCATCTGCTCGAATTAAAGGGTCATCGTCATAGATATAATGAAGCTCTTGAAAATCCATCTGTGTGGGTGTGAAGAACTTTGTTTCCTGCAACAATCTACAGGAAGATACAAAGTCCACTTGTCCAAAGTTTAGACCTAGAGGTTCAGGACTCAACATTATCAGGGTGGTCAATTCGCTGTTTTGAGAGCAGCAGCAGCAGTATCCTTGATTGATTTGATCAGATGTTCCTCATTTCTCAATAAGAGCTTCATGATCAGCTCCACATCCTTACAGATCCACAGCGTTGAGTCTTCTTCTCACAGTGGATGGATCTTTTCAGATCTGAAATGAGAGTGGAAGGGAGAGTTGAATTTTTTCATCTGTTTCAAAGATGAAAGCTTGAGGTGCTATTTGATTGTGTGCAGTGTTGATGGTCTACCAGGCCTTGTACCCTTTGCCTACACAGATGTCCAAAAACCTGTCCTCACTAATACTGTTGTCTCTGAATGCAATCTATTCCTCACAGCGTCTCCAGTGTGTAACAGAAAGCCTTCCCTGGACAGTAGAGACAGTTACAATACCCTTGATTCAGGAAGAAACAGTGAATTGGCACGTGTCCTGATACTTTTGTCCATATAGTGTCTTTCTAACTTGGTGTCTATACAGGTCTGATAGTATCTTCAAGTGATAAGCTCCTGCTGGTTAGGCCGTGTTGACCTGAATGTAGCACTTGAGTGATCCCAGACTTTTGCTAGATTCAGTTGAGTGCTCATTCAGTAGGGAACACTCTGTTCAGTCCTAGTCTATATAGCGCTGACCAAAGCCATTTCAGCCCCTCCCCTGCAGAACCATTACACCAGGGGTGCCGATTTTCAATTAATCCCTGCAGCGGAAAAAGAGACAGAGAAATAAAAGAGATAGAAGCAGAGTGGCCTGACCTGGCACATATTCCAGCAGGGCATGGCACAAGACACAGAAGGAGGAGGTTATATGCTAATCCATAAACTTGGCATAAAAGTGGACTGTCTGGGTGGGTGAGGAAGGTCTAATCCTTGTCTGGACAGCGGCAGAGAGGAGACTTTGTTCTGTTTTGGGCCCTGGTGCCAGCTCATTACTGAGCCTTGCCAACTCATGTGGGTGAGTTGGGTATCTGAGGTAGATGGTCATCTTGATTACATTGAAATTAAAGTGAAAGGTCAGTATTGTCCTTGGCTACGCCTCTGTTCAGACACTTGGTGCATGTGATTCTCCTTGAACGCTGTGTCTTATTCTTTGTGGTTACAGCTTGTAGCCTTTATGCTGTTACAACACAAAGCTGCCGTGCTAAAATATTTGGGAATATAAGGAAGTTATATAAGTCCCATGACAGTTTTTCTTGGCCCTCGTACGTCTTGTTGAACTGATACCCATGAGTTGAAAACACTACTAATAATGGTTGGCATGGCTCATGTGCTGCCCCTCTGCTATTTATGCAATATGCTAAAGCTTGCATGACATTAGAAACAGCACCGTTCCTGGCCTCTGCTTAATCTGGTGAAACCATTCTGAGCAGGACGTTGGGAATGCAACGTCTGTTTTAATGTTCATATGGGATGAGCATTTTATTTTTTACTGTTACAGAGCATACAAAGCCAGATCATATTTGGTAATGCATTTTCATATCCCCTTATGAGATAAATGATCAAGCATGGCCTTCTTTAAAAGCATGTGGAAAGACTTTAGCCATAAAAGGACTATCATCCCTTTCCCAATCCCTGGATATCAAATCCTCCTCACGGCCTGATCACAATTAAAATGTTCTCGTTATCTATGAGGGAATAAAACAGATTCTGCCCCGTGCCGTATGACTGACCTACTTGTCTGTAAATGCAGTCAGACAGACAGATTTATGATTTGATGACCTCTCACAGGCAGAGCAATCTGACTTCTCATTATTGACAAACAGGGCTGGTGGGCCTCCTTGTCCACACATTGCAAATTTCATGTAGTGAGTCCAGAGGTGTGGGAGCTTTTTGCCAATTCATTCAGGAAAATTGGCAGTGGCCGGTCTTCGGGCTTGCACTTGGAGAGAACTCTGAAACCTACAGTGTTGTAGTGAGCCGGCGTGTTTGTTGAGTACACAGCTAATAGAGAGACGCTGGTTTGCCTACGAGAGCATTTCTGTTAAACTTAAATCTCTTCATAGAAGCTGTCATGTTCCCTGAAATTCAGCAATACTTGGAAATCAGTAATTGGAGGTCTGGGGCTTGATGTGTGTAATACGTTGAGCCAGATCAGATTGCTTGATGGCTTAAACTGTTTATTAGGAAGGGTTTTTGACATTTCTAATTACATCACACTCATGTGACAGTTACATCAACTACAATTCCATATTTAATGTCCAGAGAGATGATTGGTTTCTTCACGCATTTTGTAAATATCAAAGAAAGCTGCTACGTTGTACTCTGAGTTTATGTTTTTTATCATATACTTTTGATAAAATACAATCATTAGGTACTCTTGAACACTGCACTGTCCACCGTGGGTGGTAATGCCTCCTATGACACTATGTATCATGTTTGCACAACTTCAGAAACGAATGGTCCCATCCATCTGGCATCCACTGTCAGGCGTCGCTCAAACTTCAGTAATTCACGTCACCTATCTATGAGCACACTGACCAGAGTTCAACCTCACTCCCAAGATAAGACCTCATGACTTATACAGGTCACCAAGCCGTCTCCTGAGGTAACATCACTTCATGATTACTTTACATATTGCTATCCCATGACTTTGAGCATGTCAGTGTGTCCAGACTGAGTTACTTACTGCAGGTCTGAACCATGTAGTGGACATTTTTCAGGTCTTTTTGCAAATGAAGGCACATAGTTAGTAGAAACTAAAACGTTTCATAGAATTTAGAACAAAACCTTCACAACAATGAATCTCAGTAGACCTTCAGCTGACATTAGTCTGGGCAACATCTGGAGCCTTACGCAGCTGTCAGCAGTGTATAGCCTTTCTTACAATCAGCTAAGAGCTTAATTAGCCTGGTGTTTCCAGATGAACACGGTAAAGGTCAACTAGGTGAGCACTCTTTGGAAAAGTAAGAAGTGCACCGTTTTTCACACCATGTTCGGTTGAGAAATGAGTTTGTGCGTGTAGAGACATTTGCCTGGATAGCACGTTTCTTTGGTGGCAGAAGTCAAAGAACACGTGTTAATTCATGCATCTGCTTCCTAATTGCATTTCAGGCCAAAGCATTGTTTTGTCTAGTTGAACCATAACTGTGGAGTTACAATGGCGTGTCACTATGTAACAGGTCAGTTCCCCCAAATTAAATCTCCACACCAGAGTCTGCATGCAAACATTTCCTTCATAGAAACACCAGGGCAGAGCTTGCTGTCGAAGAACAGGCGATGTAAAAGAGGCCTCGTTCAGGGGAAATGAAATGTTTAGACCCTGGAACGGTTGTGTAAAAGGCACACTTTGCTACTATGCTACTATTTGAACTCTGTCTGGAAGTGTGCAGACATGACGAGTGGAGTGGGTGGCTCCAACCCAGTGTGGAAAAAGCAGCAGGTTAGAGGGTGAACTTCACTGTGTAGCAAGCCTGAGCGTGCACGGAAAGGCCATGTTTACTGGTTTGCTGCCAAATCCTCCAGCCTATACACTCTGATGATCCCAATCTGCAAAACTTACGAAATTCTTTTGGCATGTGATCCAGGGTCATATGATGTTTCAGACATAAATCAATGTTTGTGGCTGTCGTGCTAGCTTAAAAGTGTCACCTCCCAAGGTGCAACCGTGTCATCAACGTGGAACTGCGTACACAGAAACCGCCCGATCTGTCAGCTGCCGACTCGTTTTACGGCTTTAACTTCACTCTCACGTTTGAGAGGTCATAGGTCCAAATTATTGAAAGGGTACTTTATGAAGGCCTCGTGCACTTTCCCAGACATTCATAATGGACAAGAGCCAGGACTGCATGGCATGATGTTTGGAGAACTATTTGTGGTCTTGCCACATGATTTTCGACCAGACAGTGTTTACTCTCCCTGGAAGTATCATCCAGGTGGATGGAGTTTACTGATTAAGCATAAGTGCAAAGTGTTACTTTGCACCAAAACACACACACACACATGCTCACACACACAAAATCCAAAACCCTGCTTCTGACTGCTGACACACCATATGGACAAAAAGTTTTGGGACACATGCTTATTCATTGTTTCTTCTGAAATCAAGAAAAGTAAAAAGGGGGAATTTGTACCCATCTAGCCCATGCCTGGCATTACCAGCTGTATGTGTGTGTGTGTGTGTGTGTGTGTGTGTGTGTGTGTGTGCATTTGTGCATATACAGTATATTTTATATGATGGAAGTATGGAATGATAATCAGGGCATTACATCATTAAATCTCATTAAAAACTCATGGTTAAATTGACATTTTGTCATGAGGTGGAAATATTAGTCAGCAAGTGAACAGCCAGAGAATGCAAATGTATCAATTATAAGTTAAAGTCTTTGGTACTTCCCCTCCATCGGACCAGGTCTTGAATGTCTGGGCCTTCTCCCGAGTCTCCTGGTTGATCATTTGCAAAGTCTTTCATTTCTTGAAGTTTGCGTGTGTCGATAAATTTCACCACCGTTTGATACTTAACCACAGTTGAGCTGTGATGTTCTAGGTGTTCTGAGTCATCAGGAATGTTTTGTAGGGTGTTCCAGGCATGCAGTGGTATGTACCTTCCAAAAGTGCTCCAAGAAAGGACAACTGGTGAACCAGCAACAGGGACAAAGGCACCTAAAAGTGTGTTCACCCTGACTTTGAGAACTTTTGTAGTCGAAATTCCAAGCGTTTCAATAAGATTTTACAATAAAGGCATGTTTTGCTCCAACGACCTGGCTGTGTGACCTAGACTGTACAGAGTCAGTCATGAGGTGTGGGATTAGATGGTAATTATATTGTCTTCTGAGTTCCTTAGTAGTTTTGGTATCACGTTGCTGTTAAAGTGAAACTGCTGAACTAAATTTTCCAGTCTTTTTGTGGCCATGCCCATGTTGCAAAGCAATATGAAATGCAAAAAGCAAGTGTCCAGTCATTTTTGCCACGATTTGATGACAAACAGAGCGTCAGAGCGACAAATCGAGTTATTTTCAAGTTCGTGCACATGAATTATGACATTAAACGAGTGAAAAAAAAAATCATACCAACCATAGACATGAAAATCTGGAATTCCCAGCTTCTACTCTGTCGTGTTAAATATGGAAGAGAACCTTCAAACCTGCTGTTTCTTCATTTTTGCATTTTATCTGATGAATTCATTGATGTAATGAATGTAATGATGATTTTTACATTTTTAGAGCTTTTACTGAGTCCGCACTCGGATGGGTCAGATCCTTTGTGGTGCCACATAATTAGTGTGGATATGGTCATGGCACCATACACGCTGCAGCACCGGACCACCCACATTGCTCAATATGAACTGTGTGAAGATGAAGTTACAAACAAACAAAAAGTTAACATGTTAATGAAAAAAATGAACCCTAGTATAAAAACACATTGATTGCACAGGCAAACACTGGGGAGCTGGCTTGCTGAAGTTGTCTGAAGGTGATGCACGTATGTCCTGAAAGGCAACAGCATGGATTTACTGACTGATAACTGGTAAATACTCTAACCTACAGGTTCATATCTAGCTGCGCCTGCACTAGGTATGAAAAAGCAGACGGCACTAATGTTATGGCTGTTTTATATTGAG
This sequence comes from Acestrorhynchus altus, assembly GCA_034509495.1. Taxonomy (NCBI): domain Eukaryota; kingdom Metazoa; phylum Chordata; class Actinopteri; order Characiformes; family Acestrorhynchidae; genus Acestrorhynchus; species Acestrorhynchus altus. The sequence continues at coordinate 30,304,541 of CM067513.1, read as the reverse complement.
TAACTGCATCTCTAATTTACTGTATCTAGATATTACCTTCATTCTGATGCTCCTTGTGTGTCAGTTGTGTAGTGGATTCTGTAGTTTAGTGGGTGGCACTGCCACCTTCCTAACGACAGGCTGGTATTCGTATCCCTGGCCAGTAACATGATTCAAATGTAAGTCGCGCTGAATCAGAGCTTCAGCCAAAGGCCATCATTGCCGGTGTAGATGTGTCAGCTGTGTTTCATTATGTGGTCATATCTGAGGTGGACGGCGCAGGACAGTGGTTAACACCACAGCCTTCCACATGGCAGACCGGAATTTGATTTCTTCTCCAAGCCAACCACAATATAGTTCTTGGGCAAAACTCCTAACACTATATTCTTCTATCTCTGTGACATGATAGGCCATAGGCCATAAATATAAATAATATCCTCTAAAATATAAATAATAGTATAATAAATGTTCATTAAGAGAATATATAGTATATGGAAAGAAACACTGGGACACCTGTTCATTCACTGTTTCTTCTGATATCAGGTGATGTTCACAAGAGTTTTCCTGTTTCTATTGGAGCAACTGTCTTTTTTTGCTGTGAGGATCTGATTGCATTCAATCCCACGAGCATTGGTGAGGTCAGGATGTTGAACGGTCACCTCGTACCTACTCCCCAACTCATCCAAAAGAATAGGATATTTGCATCTGTATCAGCAACGCATGCACCTTATAACACTTTCATCTGAAGGACTATCCACAAAAATGTAGACATACACTGTAGTTGTTGACCACCACATTCTCCTACACGTGCAACAAACTGTAAATTGCTTGAGGTAAAAGCATCTGCCCAAGAAATATAAATGTAATGTCTTCTAATAATATTGCACAAAACATGATTGTAAATGTATTTCATTTATTAAAGGTATTTGTCACATTTTTGGTTCTACATTAAATACTGTATATGCCGTTGTCTATGCCTACAGGTACCCTGGGCCAATGTTTCTCAACTCTGGTCCCATAGGCACCCCTACCCTGCATATTTGGGGGCATTTCCTGCTCCTGATTGAATAAATCAGCTCATTAACTGGCCCGTCAGACTTGCAGGGGGTGTATTAAAACTAAAATGTGCAGGGCAGGGTGCGTCCAATTGAACTGAAACCCTCTCTCTCTTCTCTCTCTTTTATTAAACGTATAATCTGCTCATCTTCACCTTCATTTGTAGAACCCCAGGAGAGTCAACACAGCAGCACAGAAACCCCACCATCCGACCTGTGTTTTGGTGGCAATTGCAGAGCGATGCAGCTGCAGCAGTGCACAAGTATAAGTGTTTACAATGCAACAGGCCACATGCACAGGTTGCAGGGCAGATGCTGCACTGACTCAACACACAAGCAGATATTGGCCTTGATATGCGCATTTGAATCAAGCAGGTCGACTTTCAGAGCTTACAACAGAGCAGACCATATATACCACCCAATGGTCAGCACCACCTCAATGTTATTTCGAACACCTGTCTGCTCCCTGACCATACTGAAATTCGTTGTTACCATCCCCCTCCATCACTGTCAGCGTTGCTTTCTTTCAGTAGTACGTTTGCATGGTACTGTTTGAAGTGATTGGAGATCTGCCTCAATTTTTAACGCTCTTTTTAATCCATTTACTGCCTCATTACATTCTTAAAAAAAACAAAAAAACAAAAACAAACAAAGCGCAGATGACACGGACACAATTACTGTTTTACATTTTCAGATTTTCCACCTCCAAGCAGCGTCAGTAGGCTGGGAGAAAACATCTGCAGCGAAGTCACTCCACCTGCCAAACTTGCCAGTGTAATTAATTATTCCCACACAACAGTGACTTGGATTTTAATCAAGAAAAATAAGTGTGTGCAAGGCAGGCAGAGGAAAACAGTAATTGTAATTACGTGTCCCATGCAGGATTTTTCCCAGGTGCAAATATGAGTGGCAGATAAGAGGCCGAACATTTGACAGCTCTTATGCATCATTAGCTGAAGAGCATCACTCACAATGCAAAATGATGTGAGTAAAAAAAAAAAAAAGAGAGCCAGATCTCTTCAATCCTGTCCGCCTGCTTCCACTTACTGGCCTACACCTCATAACTGCAGCTCGTGCTCGCTCAGCAAGCCAGGATTAGCTTGAATTAATAGCCTCCAAATTTTTAAACTGCGTTTGTCAGTGTAACTGTGTAACACAGTGGTTTAGGAATCTAGAACTTGCAATAGCTTGCTTCATTTGGCAGAAAAGTTCATTGTAAATAGTAACAACCAATAACATCATGCATCTCGTGTTGGTAATCTTTCTCTGTAATCAGCAGAAGGTTTCATTTCAGCTGATTTATTTTAGAGGCTCCCATGCACAGCTGTATCATAACATCCGCCACGTTTTACATAACTGATTTTATCTTGAAATTTGGTCACCCTTAAAAAATGACGAATTGAAAATGATGAATGATGCATTAACTGGAAAAGTACTAATCAAGTAGAAACATAATCCACGCAGTTTAATACCTTCTTTGAAATAATACCTTCCTGGCTTGGTTCTTATTCAGAACTGTTTTGTGCAATATGTACAATAATCAATCTAATACAGCGCACTTTTATTGTGTAATTTGGTTGATCTTAATGGAGGTATACTGTCAACTGAGGTATAAATGAGTTCCCGAACCTGTTACAGTCACGTGAAAAAGTTAGGACACCCCAAGAATACCTGACTTATTTTTTCTTTATATGTTTAAACATGTGGACATTTGATCTTCATTTTATCATTATAGAGAGAGTTGGACGAAATGTCTTTTAAAAATCATTAGCAAAATGTAATAAATAGAAAAACATTTGGACACTCTTTGCCCTGGAATTTCCTGCCTTGGCTGAAATAATGTTGATTTGATGTTTTTTTTTTTTATTATTTTAGTCTCTGAGACTGAAAAAACAATTCCCACTCCTCCATATGGAATTCTCTCACATTTATTACCTCAAGCCCCCTCTGAAACACTGAAAATGTCATAGTGGTTTCTGTGATGGAGACTTTGCTGCAGTAAAGCAGCCCCAAATCGTGACACTTCCAACACCATGCTTCACAGTTGGTATAAAGTTCTTATCTTTAAAAGTCCTGGTCTTTGTCTAGATGATGGTCGTCTGGAAGGAAACTGCTGCTGTGTCTGATTGTCTTAGTGTAAAGACAGGTGTCCAGGATGAGAGTGGTCTGCAATGATATTCTCTGTCCTTTTCTTGGTTCGTGAAGAGTCTGGTGTTCTGGAGGGGCGGAGCCAATGGTTCCTTCAGCTCTATTAATTAGGCTGGTTTCATGATAACCTTTTAGGATTGTTGAAGACTTCTTCACACATCCTGTGGTCTGCTCTTGGGCTGAACTTGACTGACCTGGCCATGTTGTTACGGATTTGGATATCACCATGGTAATAAGATGCCTTTATTGTCATTGCAGAGTGTGCAAAGAAATTGAGCAGCAATGCAACGACACTTTACACAAACCAATAACAAACAAACAAAAATGATTAAAAAAAGGATAGATTGTAAACAGTCAAACAGATAAATAGATAATGAAGCACATTCCCCCGATAGAATTATTGCACAGGATAGAATAAATGTATATTTATCGGCCACTCAAGAAGAAGTAGTGCTTTTAAAGCATTTACCAGAAGACAGCAGCTCGAACAGATGATGTCCTGGGTGAGATGGGTCTTTCAGGATATCGTCTGCCCTGCTGAGGCAGCGGGAGCTGAACAGGTCCTCCAGGCAGGACAATGGGAAGCCGATGACCTCCTGGGCTGTGTTTATGAGTATCTGAAGTGCTCTTGTATCTGCTGCTGAGCAGCTGCTGGACCACGTTGAAATACAATATGTCAGCACACTTTCAATGGCGGAGTGATGGTGGAACATCAGCACCTTTTCCAGTGTGCATTCTTGACCAGTGTCATGGTGTTGGTGGTCCAGGAGAGATCTTCTGAGATGTGTGTGCCCAGAGAGGACTCTTTCCACACAGTCCCCATTGACGTACAAACCACTTGATATGAATCACTTCTAATTCTAAACTAGTGTCTGAAGTTGAAATGAGAGAGCTTCCTCTCTTCTTCTTTAATGATGGATGTGCTGCACTTAATCATAGGCAAAACCTGTTTCTTCAGTGTTATGTTTTGTTATATCACCTCCATTCCTCAATATAGTTAAAATGAAGATCAAATGTATGTTTAGTGATGTTTAGAAAGGATATGGATGCATAAAGAGACAGAGAAGCCAAGCGAGACGTTTACTGACAGATGAAGCACATGCAAAACTTCTTGTTATGGCTTTTATCTCCCAAAACATTATGCTTGGAAGAGAACATTTATCTGAAGTCACATCACAGATGCTTTCCTCTACTGATTCAGCTAATGCTCATGTCCTTGGTCTTTTGTGTTGAATAAAAATGCAGTTGAGCATAGGATCAGAAATAATGCAGGAGGACACAAAGATATGATCAGCAGGTGAGCTTGTGCCCAGCAAAACATGTATTTCTACAGCGCATTGTTACGTCAGTGACCTTTCAGCGTAATGGATAATTGCGTTAGTCGATTGCTGATTATGTAGTAGACAGGTGCAAGTCTTCTTGTTTTGCACAGCAGGGGAGAGAAAGGGGAGAAGGCAACCTGATCGTTAAGGCTGAGTCAATCGCGCAGGTTGCAAAAACGAGCTTTGAGTTATCTCTTGTCTGTCTGAGCCTCAGCTATCAGATCTTATGACCTCTCATGCACTATTCATGGATGCTTCTGCTTCACATGTTGTCTCTGTAAGTTGGCACTGACTGAAGAAGCAGCGGGACAAAGAGTAGCTGCTAATCATTGGCCGGCTTGGTGTTTATTACCAGCTATGTTTGCCAAGATGTTGAGCTTTGTGTCTACTTTGAAGGAGTCTCTTATTTATATTTCAGTCATTCAGGATGCTTTACTTTTCATTTGCCTCAGTGATGCATGAACTTCTTGTCTCTGAAGAACTTTTAGTTGCATGGGGTTTCAGATGGTCTAAGTTGGTCTTTGAAGGTCAAGGTGGTTGAAAAGCTGGTGATCTATAGGAAAACACACCTTATATAGCAGAATTGTCATGCTGGCTAACAAGCATGGTCAGAAGATGGACTAAATGGTCTGTCAACATGACCAACTACGCTGATCATCAAATTGGTCATACTGCTAGAACCCTGTTCTCAGGTAGATTGAACTCATTAGTCATGCTTGTCAAAACAATCCAAAGACATTAAGTCAACTCAGATATATTGTAGATATAATGCAAAGACTCCTTTTCCTTATAATGACATAATAACAGCAAGTATATAAATGAAATTTTCATATTTTGTTTTTTGAGATGCACAAGTTATAGATTAATTAATTTGCTCATCCATCCATCCATCTTCTGTACCACTTATTCCTGATAGGGTCGGGGGGAGCCGGTGCTCAGGGCGGGAAACAACCCTAGACAGGGCGCTAGTCCATCATAGGGCTCACATACACACACTAAGGGCCACTTTGGAGTCACCCATTCACCTACCATGCTGCGGGGGAAACTGGAGTACCCGGAAGAAACCCATGCGAACATGGGGAGAACATGCTCCACACAGAAACTTCCCAGGTCACCCCACCCAGGGATCGAACCCAGGTCCTTCTTGCTGTGAGGCAAAAGCGCTATCCACCATTCATTCATTCATTCATTCATTCATTCATTCATTCATTCATTCATTCATTTATTCACTCATTCATCTTCATGGTTGGTGCATACCTGAAATTATTGGATGTCTCAGGGTAACATACACACACTTATATAATCCTCACATCTACACTGTAAAAATGGCAGGGGTGCACGCTGAGCAGACGAAGATACGAAGCAGACGGAACCAAAACAGAAGCTGATGAAGCGGGAAGACAGAGGAGCTAAACAGGACAGATGACAAAAAAGTTCAAGATCCTTGAGGAAATTTTGGAGATTCTTCAATTTGAAAGTGTGGAGGAACATCTTAATAACTTTCATAAATAGTGCAGGGATTCCTGCAAAGGTTCCTGCAAAGTTTCTTATTGAAGAACCTGCCAATGTTCCTCAAGGTTCTTTTACTTACAGTATATAGGGGTGAATTAGCAGAGACATTTTCCTACTATGAGTTTTTATTGTGTTGTGTGAAACACACCCCAGAGTCCTCCTAGCCACAGACCATTGTGGGAATTGTACCCACAACCCCAGATCCCACAACCATGATCCCAGATTTGCAACACATAAGCTGCATTCCAGCTTTCTCAAACAGAAAACGTAAGCTGCATTTGTTGTAATTGAAGGGTTCTTCACTTTGCAACACTTTCCGTGACGTAGTGGCAAAGAAATGCAGTCCACCTCATCTGCAGCTTAGGCTTTGGGGCAACAACACTAGCAGACCATTCCGCCTTGTTATTGCTTTTGTTGATGTTGGTGTTGCTGTTGTCTATATGGGTCGAACACAAATGTTTCATAATGTAGTTTGGAAGTGAATCCAACCCCATGTCCAGACCACTGTGTTTACTCAGACTGTTTAACCGATACAGCATCTGGAGCTCTCTGAAAACAAATGGTTGATGTGGAGATTGAAGCTCCTTTGCCAACATTTCAAGGAAATTTGCAGGAGGTCCTTACTTGGGTGAACTCAGACACAGTAAGCTGTGAACTGTCGGAATCTGTCTTTGACTGCCGACCGCTGAGTAGACACTTTCTCAGCACAAGAAAATGGAAGTATTGGATGGGAGCTGCTATGGCCCAACTTCACTGACTGAGTCCAGCTCTATTTTCACGTTAAAAGAACGGAGCTCCTCAGCAGGTGGGGATTCTGGAGGCTTTGTAGGTTGGGCACATTGTACATTTGAACCTTTTCTAGTTCGTGGTTACTCTATATGTTAATGTTTCATAAATGATTCCAGCCAAAGCTGAATATTGCCTTGAATTACACTGGATAGTTCTATAGAGCATAAAGCGCAGGGAGTGGATTTGGCTTCGGTTGAGAATTGTGTTATATTTCCACATTATGTCTAGAGTAATGCCATAACTCATGGGGAGGAAGGCGGGTGTTAAAGGTTTTCGGATTTGGAGCTCATACTCAGACCAAGAGCAAAATATTTCCACACTTTTGAAGGTAGACATTTGACACACTATGTTTTACATGGACCTAAATCAGCCCTATGTAAGAATCTTTTGGAAAGGTTTCCTATAGTGAACCCACTGACTTTAAAAATGCTCTTAGGAAAGCAGGGGACTCCATCAATATAGTTCAGATAAGCACAGGTTTCTTCAGCCTATCGTGAGAACGTTCTAGAAACAGTGGGCCAGTCTCATCAGTTAGTGCTGCTTTCATCTAATAAACAAGTTTATTTTTATCTCATGGCTTCATTGCCCTTACTGTGCAATAATGGCCTTTTAATAATCGCACGGGTCCAGTCTGATCACAAGAGAGAGGCCAGTAGATATGCAGTCCATGGTTTGATACCATGTGAAAACCATGTATCTCCATTTCTGCCATACTGTGAATCTGGCTGTTGTTCTTTACATTGCACCAGAATGTCATAATGAGAAATGCTCCAAAATGACTTTGACTTAAAATCTTTTTTACACTGACTTAAGTTTTAATTTGTTTTTTTTTTGTTGTTTTTTTTCAGCAGCAGCCGCTCTTTAAGTCCTACAAAGCAGCAAATTAGCATGATGACGTTTTTTTTTTGCCTTTGCTGGTGTAAGATTTAATTTGCTGAAGCCTCAATGCATTTAAAGAACATAAGCCAGGCTCATTGTGCATGCACTCTTGCAGTGACGACTGCATGTGGCTAATGGATGAGATTTGGGCTTATGACACACTCTCCGAGCCCATAAGCTTTAATCCCCTACTCCCTCAAGCATGAGCAGGAGTTTTTGGGGGGAGCAGCTGACCCACTGGTACAGTTTGACCAAACAATTTTTCACGTTTTGCCACAAAATGTGTCTGGGTGTTGATCCTCTTATGTAAGAATCCGCTCTCATATTTCTTGGTATGAGAGAGAAGCTTCTAATCCTGAACACTGTGTGCCATACTTGTGTCGATTGGTTCTAAATGTTCTGGCTGCTGTGTTCAGAATCCTGAACCAAGAGAGTGGTTTTTGTAGGAACTGGGTCAGCGATGCTCCAAAACTACAGGATGACCTGTATTCTGACTTTACTTTCTGGCTGGCCGAGCTGTTACTTCTTATCTCCATCCCTGTAAATACTATATACACTACATTCATCTTAACATTCCACGTTGGAGTGAATAAGCCCTCCCCGAGGACTGGGTTTGTGTCTGTCTCTAAAGACGTACAGGACTACAGGGAATGCGTACATGGTTTCAGGCCGTGTCCTCTTGTTTGCACTTATTCCAATGGCAGTGATTGAATTCTTGGCTAAATTCTCATTATACATTGTTGTGCATAAACATTCTATACAGATATTGTGAGCCAAGTTTGCAATATTGGCACTCATTGTCTCTTGGCGTTCGTCCTGCTTGTATACATTGTGGCGATGAAGGTAAATATTTGTCGGGAGCAGCCATAGGACACTGTTTACATTGGAGAGCTGCTTAATCTCCATGAAATTAGTGGTGTTTATATAATAAACAAAATTACATTCTTTATCTGTGAGTAAGGTGGAATAGTTGCTTCCTCAGCTGCAGCATCTGCCTCTTCCGTGGCTCACTAGAAGATCGTCCCATGTCGAAACCAGTAGTCTACAAGCACCTTTTACGATCATGCCAGTGGTGTGAGGTCATTGAAAGGCAGTGGTTGTAGGGCTACATAAGCCTGACACAAGCCCGCATAAACATTTACATCAGCCAAAACATTATGACCAACTCCACTGACCGTACAGGAGCACGTTGAAGTTTCATTATGACAGACTGTAGTCCATCAGTTCCTCTGCATGCTTAATTACACTCCTTTCACCCTGTTCTTCAATGGACAGGACCCTGCAGGACCACCGTAGCAGGAATTATGTGCGTGGTGGGCCATTCACACTGCAGCAACAAAGTCAGACACAGCAGTGCTGCTGGAGTGTTTAAACCCCTCAGTGTCACTGCTGGACTGAGAATAGTCCACCTACCAAAAATTCCCAGCCAACATTGTCCTGTGGGTAGTGTCCTGTGAGTTTCTGTCTCTGACATTACATCTACAAGGTGGACCAACTAGGTAGGAGTGTCTAATAGAGAGTGGACACAGTGGATGCTCCATCAGCCCGCTTGTCACTCTAACACACCACCACCATGCCAGTGTCACTGTAGTGGTGAAAATGACCCACCACCCACACAATACCTGCTCTGTGGTGGTCCCGTGGGGTCCTGAACTTTGAAGAAAAGAGTGAAAGAAGGCCTAAAAAGTTAGGATTCTTTTAAAAGTATGAATTATTATTAACATGTTTCTCAAATCAGATCCTATGAGATGACTGTCTGCAGATGGTCGAATTTGCATGTCCTGACATTGTCCTTATCAGCTTGGGTTACTGTGGTAACAACACAGGCATCAGTAACTATGTCATGTCTCAGATGCAAAAGACTTTAAAATCTGATTTGAGGGAGCAAAGATCCTGGGGTTCCAGACTGAGATGCATCTGTTCAAATCTGATTGTAATCAGATTTCAAACCACCTCCAAATGTGGTTTGGATCCATTTCTCAAATAAATCTGGTTTTGTCCAGACTATCAAAAATCAATCTGGATGCAATCTAATTTGGCCAAAAATTTGATCTGGGTTGGCAATCTGAACATTTGAATCAATTTTAATATTATTTTACCCCAGAAATAAGCCTTTATAAATGTTTATACTGGTGTCAAGACTGGCTTACATGGGTGTCACGTTTAATAGAGTGCTACTGGTCAGACATTTTTATGTTTGTTTTAATGGTTTTACAGTGTTTGTTTGTATATGAGGTCAAAATTGTCCCAGTGCAGTGAGTACATTAATAACACATTACTGAATACATTGGAGGTCTCCTGTTGGAATCCTTACATCCAGAAAACCATTTCTCAATTAGGTCCTGTAGGTGCTTGTCCAGTCCCTTGCCATCTTAAGAACTGTCTGCTGCAACTCCCTCCTGACTGGTTAACTATGCATTGCATTAGGCCCTTGCAGCTGATCTAGAACAGGACAACATGACTCATCTTCAGTGTTCCTAATATCAGCCATGCAAATACCTTGTCTATGTTCACTTTACTGGCTTTCTATATCTGTCAGTCAGATTCAAAATGCTGACAATAGCCTAGAAAGCCAAAACTGGACCACACCTGAAGGCAATGGTCAAGCTTGTCAAGCTTCAAATATGGCTTGGCTTGACCCGTCTTTCTTCAAAATGTATGGAAAACAAGTATCTGTTGTATCTTTTCTCTGTCTTGGAGCCAAAGTGGTGGAACAAATTCCCCTGGGTGTCAAAAACTGACTGAAGACCATCTCTTTCAATAGCTCTTTCAAAAGTCAGCATTAATATTGCTTTTATTAACAGCTTGCAATTGTCCTTATGTCTTATTTACACCCACAAAGTGCACATATCGAGTATTACGCATGTTCTGTACACATAATGTCCCAACGTTTGTGGACACCCGAATGTGCAGAAGCACACAGCTTGTCTAGTCCCTGCAGAGAAGTAATTTGAATAGGGTACAAATGACTAGAGTAGAATATGACTCTTTGTAGAAGATAAAGATGAACCTACTGGCACCATGCCAAATGTCAAAGCTGGGCTTAAGGGGTATAAAGCCCCCTGGCACTGAGCCACGGAGTGATGGAACTGTGTTCTCTAGAATGCTGATGCTCCATCCAATACTTGTGGGATGAGTTGGGGAGTTAGGTGGCGTGGTGGTCATCCGACATCCTGACCTCACTAATGCTCTTGTCACTGAATGCGATCAAAACCCTCGCAGCAGTTACTCCAACAAAAGCAGGATGAACTCCTTTAATACCCTTTAGAAGGAAGAATGAATGAGCAGGTGTCCCGACACTTTTGTCCATGCAGTGTATTATTTCTAACTTTTGTGTTTGGCAGCATATAAGCGTAGATGTGTCTTTTGGACGCTAGCCTATTCAAACTTGCTACGTATATTTTCAGAGCGAACAGCAAAGCACATCTATAAGTCGCTCTGGATAAGACTGTCTGCTGAATGCTGTAAATGTGAATGTAAATATAGCCGCTCCCCCCTGCAGCTCTCATACGCTACATTAAAAGACTTAGGTTTTGATTCCAGATGTTTGGTATGTATATGATAACATTTGATATCATTTCAACGTTTCACTGCACCTGGGGTTTACTGGTCATGTGTCAGCACGTAGGACTGGGCTGAGATAATGCAGTGATATAGCACATCAGATTCGGTATTTGGCTGGACCAGATGAGAGCTGGCCAGCTTTTACAGCTCTAATGACTGTGCATCTGTAAGGGACCAAACCCTAGCTAGCCTGCTTCGCATCCAAACCGTCTGGACTGATTTTGATCCAACATTCCTTAGTGTTGATTTTAAAAGATGTATCACTGGTGTCTCATATCCGCAAAGACATGCAAAGACATGAATTCTGGTTGGACGAGCTGTCGTTTGCATGCTAGATTCAATGTGTAGGATAATGAAAACAGCATTTACATTCTATTCATGCAAATTATGGCTCTTCGTCTTGTCAGCACATCAGCACGTCATTGACGATGAAGTAGATTAAGTTCTGTTGATGCTCTGGTAAGATAGCTAATATGTTTATGAAATAAGATGCAAGAATTTGTGGAATTTTTGTTTTTGTTGTGGCAATCGAAGACTCCTCTACTCGTTATCTTGATCAAGCCTTATCTTTGAGTATTAAATGAAAAAAAAATACAAACCTACACCCAAGCTAGCAAGAAGTGCAGTTCCTCTAGAATAGTTAGGGACATCTGCTGCCATCCGGTGGACCCAACAGTGTACTGCATTTTTCTGTATGTACAACCATTCATGATAAAATGTGAAGTCAGATTGTGGCAAAACTCAACATGCACTCAAGTCTCTGACTTGGAACATGAGGTTGTAAAAGTAGCTCTCAGGGGCTATTTTTGGGTAGTGTACCTCTTGGTGAGATATTGTTGACTGCCTGTAAAACACACTGCTGCCCAGTTGACAGGCTAACTGGAACTGTATCTCCTTTAGCAACAAGTCCAGCTTTTGTTCAGGGTCCTACAAGAGTTGGGTTTGAGTATGGAGGCCTCATGGTAAGTGGTTTAACCCTGTCTTTGCTGTGGACAGGCACACTGTCCCAACTGCTGGTGTGATTATCTGGTGAGCCATTGCACACACAGTCTGTCACCCCTAATAGTAATATGAGGGACATTAACAGCTCAGTGATATCTGCAGGACAGCTTGCAAGGGTTTCCCAGGAATGTGTCCCTTATTTTAAGGTTAAAATGCTATTTATAGCTGCTTTAAGGGGTTTACATAGTGCAAGCTGGGTGCCGTAGTGCAAGAACGTTGATAATTGACAAAAACAAATGTTATAATGATTACATGGAGAGATACATTATATGTCTAGATTGTTGTTGCACCCATTGCTGACACTGGTGTGCAAATGCATACACAGCTTCTTTAGTCTTTGTAGAGAAGTACTGCCAGTAGAATAGGACTCTCTGGCACCAAACCTAATGCTAGGGGTGGGCTAGAGGGGTATAAAGCTTTGAGCTGGGGAGCGGTGGAGCTGTGTTTTCTGGAATGATGGTGCTCTATCCAATGCTTTTGGGATGAGTTGGGAATTGAGGTGGGGTGGTGATCATCCAACATCCTGAGCTCACTAATGCTCTAGTTGCTGAATGCAATCAAATCGTCACAGCTATGTTCAGAAGTCCAGTAGAAAGCCTGTCCTGGACAGGAAATCATTGCTGCAACAAAAGCAGCATCAAGTCATTTTGAATACCCTTGCATTGAGTCCCAATACTTTAGTCCATATAGTCCAAGTACAGTGCACTACAGAAACCTGACAAATTACATTAAACAACCTAATTATTTTACTCAGGACCCTTTAACACCTGATACAACTGGTACGTCTGGTTCTATCTATTGACTTGTTGAGTTTTGCTTGTAGGTCTCATTGTTTTTACGGGTGGAGCCACTGTGCTCATATTATGCTCATTTCAAACCATTAGACCATTTGCGAAGGTCTTGTCAGCAGAATTCAGAAGATGATGTGTGGCTATGACCTCCTGGGAATGTTAAATATAACACACTGCAGCTGGAAAGAGAAGCTCTGGGATTGCAAACACTTCTTTTTCCAATATTTTATCTTTATCTTTGTTGCCATAACAGTTGTAGATAAAGATGGATTAAAAGGTATTAAGAAAGTTCAGAGCTCCACCTTGGAGACTGGAGCAAAGATGAATTTGCCACTGAATAATTTACTCAGTTATGATTTCAACTCCGTGGAGACCTTTTAAATCAAAGACCGTCTTACCTACATGAGCTGGTAAATGAGGAAAATTGCACGAGCATAACATGTTTATTATGTGGGACTCTCAAGACACACATTATACACCACTGCCGTGTGAGAATTAGATAAAGTTGGGTTTGTCAGAAAATATTAGATTAATTGTGCCATTATCGTTCTGTCCCTGGACACGCTATGTTGAAGAACTTATGCATTCTGCTGCCTGTATGCTGACAGCATTGCCAGATATATACATGAAGGCACAAATGTCTGTATGAGACTGAAATTAAACAATCTGAACAAAGCAACCAGAGCAATTTTCTTAACTAAATACGACCCAAACCATCAGCGACAGGGGGCAGGGCTTCCCCAGTGGTCTTTTTTTTTTCTCACATGGACAGTTTCACCTACAATTCATGGTATTGTTTTGTTATAAAGCCCATGCCAGGCGACATCCCTGCTATGTAACGACATCACAGAGATGCACATATAGATAGAACCACTCTTCACCATTTTAATGTTATTTTAATGTTAAAATTGCTTCCATTTATTTAGTTATGGTCAACTTGGACTTCCAATGTTTTGCTTTCTGGAGGCTGAGAACAGGGGTAGCTAGGTACCTACAATAGCTCAGTGACACCGACTTGATCCCATAGTACCATGCTGTTGATACCATGCTGTTGAGTCATCAAAACCAGGTGAAGTGCATGTAATTCATACAACATGTCAGCAAGCTTATATGGTTTTTGTAATAAACGTGTGAACAGCAGGTAATTCATCAATCTCTATTAACTCTTAGAACACGGGACTTGCACTTTGCTGGCAGGTACATGCCATTTTCTAGGCTTTATAACTCAGGATCAGAGTAACCTAAAAGATAATGTAATGTAGTAGTGTTACCAGTGCATGTTTACTGCTCTGTCCATGTGGACATGCTCAACCTGCATGCAGACTGCAATCATCAGTAGGAGGGGGCAGGGCTAATATCATCACTGAACCAGATTTTGGGTCATAGAGGAAAATGGAAAGGGAGGTGATCTCTTTATTTGCTCTCACAGTGTTCAAATTTCAGAATAAAAGTCATTAGAATGGACAATACTGATACAAACATAAATAGTAAAAACAAATAACTTGTTTTGCTTGAACCACTGTCAAGTATTTTTAATATTATTATTATAAATATTCTTGTCAATCTAAGTGTTACAAATAAATTGTTTAAATTATAATCAATTATTGCATTTTCAGCTCAAAATCACTGGATGATAAAATAAAAGTAACTAAAATAGTTTTTTTTTATCAAAACATGGTCGCTTTTCTATTTGGTGAATAAAAGTATGTCAAACTACTAAAACGTGTGAATTACACTACCCCACTGGGGCGGGGGGGGGGGGGGCACAGGATTCAAGCTGTATGGACTGATGATGAGCAGATCAGGTCCATCTGTGAGTCCTCTGAACACATGCTTCAGTCAAATGAGATCTGACTTATAGAGAATCTGGTCTTTAAGTAGAAAGGCCTGAAGATGGTCAAACAATTGCTTATATGTGAGTAGTGTACATCGTCCAAAATCACAATTTTTAGTCTTTTCTTTGTTGAGAACTTTATTTCCAACTTTAAAAAAAAAAAAGTTATTGAGAAGAACATGTATTTTGAACGCGGGCTGGTTTTGGCCCCGCTGTGTGTGCATGTAAACATACACCGTATCACATACTGCATTCACATTCTCTTGTAATGTGCTGCTGTCTGACAGAGTACAGAGTGCTACATCCCCCAAAACACTAACAAATCGTGCCGCACGAATGAGACCAAATTGAAAACATGATAGCACTATTTGGCTGACCACGTCCTTGACTTTGCATCGCAGTCTTATTACAGTTCTGGTGTGCAAGTGATGTTGGACTGGCCTTCCAAATACTTTCTTAAAGAACGAGCTGGGAGTAGGATAAACCCACTGACCCATTGCATGCAAGCCCGTGAGTGGACTGTCAAGTCAAAGGGGACCAAACAGCTGGTGACAAGAAAAGGCTAAAAGGGAAAGCAGCGGCCGCTGTCCACCCCGCTCATCAATCCTACTATTGTTATGGCACTATTCATCTGGGAGTCACTGATATTTAAGCAAAACATATTTTCATAATTCTTCCAACCCCCGCTATCCTCCTTGCTTTCTTTTGGACAAAGATCTAAGGCTGAAAATGTGTATATGGAACATCTCATATAAGCACTGTGAGTACAAGAAGAGATTGATATGTGTGTTTGAGATGCAAATGCACATGAGACAAAGGAATCCTTGTCTGGCTGACCTTGATTGGCTGGGATGGGGTTTCTGGGTCAGTGGGGTACCAACAATACAAGTCTAACATCATTGCAGCTTCAAAATCAGGTAGCAGAGCGCCTCTGACCTCACGAGATCTCGATGATTATTTGTAAACCTGGGTGGGTGACGCAGTGTTGTCAAACAGTTAATTAACTGATTATTACATCCCTCCAGTTGCAAGTTCAATTACTTGCATAATTCTCTAAACTGGAGGCCACTTTCTGAAGAATTGAACACAATCCAGTTCCATCTACGTCATATGTCCGAACGTTTGTGGACATCTCTTCTAATGAATGTATCTGCTTGCTACTTCGGGTTGCACCTATTGATGACACAGATGTGCAAATGCACTTATACAGCTTGGAATAGGACTCTCTGGGACAGATAAACATGAACCTTTTGGCACCATGCTTAATGCCAGACATAAACTAGAGGGGTATAAAGCCCCCCAGCATTAAACTATGGAGCAATAGAACGGTGTTCTCTGCAGTGATGGCGCTACTTTTCGGATGAGTTGGGGGATGAGGTGGGGTGGTGATCATTCAATATACTCAGCTCACTCAAGCTCTTGTTGCAGAATGCCATCAGATCCTCACAGCAATGCTCCAATATCTAGGTGAAAGCCTTCTCTTAACAGGGCAGACAGGAATTCCAACAAAAGCAGGTTAAACCCTTTTAACAACTCTTGATATTGGCACAAAAAATGAATGAGCAGGTGTCCCAATACTTTAGTCCATATAGTACATTTACATTATATCATATCTCATAGATCATATTTATCTGTTTATCTTTTAAAATCAAGATGTTTTGTTACTGTGTCTTTAAGAGAGACACTGATCAGCCACATCATTATGACCAACTCCTTGTTCCGACACTCACTGTCAATTGTGTCTAATATAGTGGACAGTGAGTGGACTGTGCTTAAACACCCCAGCAGGTCATAATGTTATGGCTGGTCAGTGTATATAGCCTAACTCGCAGCTTAGTGAACCCAGGTATTGAAGCTAGATATTTGTGCTCAATAATGTATAGTATGTAAGTAAGGCTGATATATGTAAATGACGGCTGTTTTGATTGGTTGTCCAATATCATCCCTTATTCATAAAAAAATGAATCTTACAAAAGTCCTTATTCCTTTAAATCGTGTGCAAGTGAGGGGCTAAACTGCCGTAAGCCGAATAGTAGCATGAATGCACTATATGTGTTGGCTTTCCTCAAAAAAAAACATCAGTTCAACAAAATCCTCTTTGAATATCCCTCAAAGCCATGGACAGAGTACAGGGTCGTCCTTGTTGCATGGCCTGTGGAACAGAGAGGGTTAAGCGGCTTGCACACAACCCTGAGATCAATAACCCAGAGCTCTAACCACTGAGCCATCGCTGCCTTTTAGAGCAATGTATGTAAGACTGATGCAAGTAAATGCCCTCTGCTCTGATTGGCTGTCCTGTATTGTTCCTCATTCATAAAAAAAGGTTGAATGGGCGGGGCTAAACGGAGGTAGGGTGAATGGGAGAATGTGAGTAAAGGTGTTTGCTTTTTGTCTTTAGTTTATTCATTTATTTATTTGTGGAAAATTCTGAAATCCTTTTCACAGACTACACCAACCTCTTATTTCTGCAAGATACGGGCCTTAACCCAAGATGTTTTTCAGAGTCTGACATACTTTTAATCACCAAAAATAAAAGTATTTATAGGAGTAACTATTTATACAGATAAGTATTTATCTGGTAGGTGTCACACATACCAGATATTGTCATTTTCAAGAGATCAAAGGCTACTGTTTTCATTTGAGCACCATTTTTTATTTTTTATTTTTTGGCTTCTAAGGACTAAAAAAACACTTTACCGCAGAAATCCTTGATCATCCAGATTGTTTTTGAGCTGAAAATACAACACTTTTGATGAGTTATTTGTCATAATTTGATTGACAGGGATCAGAAGATCAATGGATCAGCATTATCCCTTCTCAGCAAACAATCCCTCACTTTGGTTGAGCACATACATGTGGATAGAGCAGTAAACATGCACTGGAAACTCCTTTGTCTTAAATGAAATCCTTAAACTGGGATTAAACTTAATTCAGCTGTAAAAATAGTGAATTATTTTCTAAAGATGGATTAAATGCTGATAATTCGTCACACAATGATGAGACCACCGTAGATGGGGAACGTGCTGTAGTTTGTTTGTGTATCATGTCTTTAGATCTTGAGACATATCATGTCTCTTGAAAACAGGATGTAACGTCCCACAAAGTGTGGACCTCTGGTTCTGCTGCATTTGTTAAAGTCTGATCAGTTCTTTGGAACTTCTGTGGTCTTCAAAAGTTCCACTGGAGTATTTTTTTCTTCAGTGATGTGTGGATTTGGTGCAGTTTCTCTGCAAAGTTGAGGAGAGCCAGTCTGATTGGTTGTGTGCATCACACACAGAGGAGAAAGGCCATAAATCCTACCTCATCGCATGCCTGAGGTTTTGATTTGCTGTAAGAAATTGATGGGCTTGTATCTGATACTTCATCCTCAGATGACAGAACTGCTTCCTAACCTCTGTTCTGTTTGCCCAGGTGAGACTACAGGCGTGGAATCCAGACACACAGACTCTGTTTTTACAGAGTGTGAAATGGAGTTTAGTATTAACAGTGTCCCTGTATGCGGTGGGGATTTGGGGACAGAGAGGAATCCCGTGACTAATTTTGCTAGAATAATATGTTTTTAAACATTTAACTTTTTCTTTTTCAGTAATCTAGTCCTGGTTTTGTCATTGTATATGTTCTTATACTATATAAATGTATATATTACATTACAGTTATATTGTATGAAAATCTCATAATAAACTGACCAATAGAAATGCTTCAAGAAGGATGTTTTCTCCTGTAAAGATATATACAGTATACACCCGTTCTCAAACTAATAGTTGAACCATGAAAGAATCAACACCATGAATGTCACGGTGTCGTGACAGACTGTAATGGATGAGTTCCACTATTGTCTTGGTGGAGACGAGCAAGGAATCCATGTGGGGAGGCACCAAGATCAACAGTTGTCAAACATCACATGTCCTGAAGGCCTGGAGTCGTGACGTGGGTGCAATTTTGTACAACATCAGGTGACCTTTGGTCTTCATTACAGCCACTTTGACAGTCCATCACTATGTTAACGAGGTCCTGCAAACAGTGGCTCTGCCTTTTCTGCCTCATCTCAAGACACTATGCAATGGTCAGCCACATCTCCAGATCTATTGATCCGATTGAAAATGTGTAGGATGCTATCAACACTCCACCCCTACCGCACAATCCGCAGAACTGAGTGAGAACATTCGAGACGTATGGGGTGGATTCTCACAGGACACCATTAGGAACCTCGTAACTCATTTCCAACTGAATTAAACCCCAGTTTAAATACCAAAGGAGCTTCCAGTGCATGTTTACTGCTCTGTCCACATGAACATGATCAACCTGCAGACACTGAGTGATCAGAGAGAGGGGGCGGGGCTAATGACACCACTGAGATTATTGGGTTGCAAAGGAAAATGAGGTCTTTTCTTTCCTTTTTTGCTGCTGATTGTGCTCAAATTGCATAATAAAAGTCCTGGGACAGGATAATATCGATACACATAAAATAAAAAAAAAATGAAATAATACAAATACATTCCTCCTGACTCAAACGAAGAGAAATTTCGAGTAGTCTCAGATCTCCTGAAAATGATAATACGTGCATGTGTGACATGTGTCCAGAAGTGGCCCAGGCTTCTAAAGGTTAGGGGTGAAAACTGCATGCATTCATCACAGGGGGTGTCCACAAACATTTGGACATGTAGTGTCCAGACAGATGGACAGAGGTTTGCACTTCTTTGCTGGGTCCCACATCCCCTCTGCACGGTGTGCATTAGTGGAAAAAGTACAAGAGTGCTCCGTCCCATCGCCCCTATTGCCTCCCCCGCGTGACGTCACCGTCTTGCCCCGGGACGAGAGCTGGCGGCTCGTCTGAAAGGCGGAGGGTATAAAAGGGCCACGGCTCACCGGGGAGCCTTTGGAAGTGCGGCAGGACCGAGGGGAGGGGGGGTGCAGAGAGTGCGTGGCCGAAGTGGCGAAGGTGTCACTGCAAGCGCGCGCCTCGGACCCGCTCCATTCGGCCACCATGAGCCTGGACAGGCAGGTGAGGTGTGGCGGCAGGGGTGCACCCGGGCGGAAAATGGGCGTCCTGAGCGTGGACCTGTTGATCACCCTGCAGATCCTGCCCGGCTTCTTCTCCAACTGCCTGTTCTTCGTGCTGTACGACTCGGTGGTCCTGGTGAAGCGCGTGGTGTCTCTCCTGAGCTGCTCGGGCTCCGGGGGCGAGTGGCAGCGCATGCTGACCGCGGCAGGCCTGAAGTCCATCTGGAACAGCTTCCTGCTGGACGCCTACAAGCAGGTAAGCTGGCGCGCGCGCAGCCCAGGTACGCGCAGCCGGCCCCGCGCGCGCGCGCTCTGGCATGCACGCACAGAGCAGGGGCAGCGTCGCGCTCGCACATGCATGGCTGCGGTGCGTGCGGATTGCCTGCATCTGAGCAGGTTCCCTTGCTCGGGAGAACGTCGCTGTGGGGACGCACCGGAGGGAACCTTCTGCTGCATGCGTAATGTGCACCGCTGCATAGGTATGGTAGGTTCGGTGCATGCGTGTGAGAGAGTCAGCAGGGGGGAGCTTGCTGGGGGATGCACGGGAGTGGGTCCATTCTGCTGCATGCATACAGTGGGCACGTGGGCATTTACTGGGTTTGTGCATTTTACTGCTGAATGCATCCATATAGGAAGGGTGGGCTACCATCGCTGGTTTGCAAAGCTTGTGTGGTGCATCCAGGACTGCATTCAGTGCCACTAAGTTCGCGGCAAGATTTTGTGGCTTGTAAATAAAGCTTCCGTGTACTTTTAATGGAATTAAACTCTACGCTTGTAAAAGAGTGCAAAACCCAGTGGAAGTCAAGGGTTATTGTATCACGAGGGTAATTCCATTCAATATGAAGAATTTTGAACTTTGATCCCCAGACAGACTGTCAACGGCCCTCCAGGGCAATGGCCTTTAAATTTGTTGGACGCTTTGCCAAATGTCTGGGTCCCCTTTGGTGTTACTTTTTAACCCGACGTCTATCAAATATTGTCTAGTTTAGCGTAGTAAGTTATAAGCCCGTCTGTTTAAAGCTTTCAGCATCCTCAACTATTAACTCACTGTCAACTCTGCTCTATGCAGAGGGCCTGAATGCCCCAGTTGATGAGCGCCAGGTTGATTTATGCAACTGGCATTCAACTAGTGGACAATAGGAACAATTAAAGCAAGCCAGGGGAATACATTTGTTGTTATTTGTTTCTGGGTCGCATTTCCACTATATCGTCTTTCCACTTGTCCTGCTCTACTGAGAGGCAGCGTGAGGCAGAATGGGAATTTGTAAGCTGAAGCAACCCGAACGACTCTTTTTTTTTTTTTTTTAAAGCATCGTAGATACTGTGCCTATAAGTGACCGTGTCACATGCCTTCTCTGTTATCTAAGGCATACTTTTCAATTTGGTCAGCATTTTAATGGGCTTAGTGTTTCAACATCTCAATGCTGTAAATCTCTCACAGCTCTATTGTCTTGTGCAGGTTTATTATGGATGAAAGGGGTCATGTGCCCTACATGTGTTTTATTCACTTTGTTTATCCAGTGCAGTTTATAAGAGTCTAAATTGATTTCGAGGAATGCCGGAGCACAAATAAACACTTGCATGGAAAGTTTGAGAGATTGGCAGACTGGGATAAACTGAATTCCTAAGTATTTAGTTTGTAGACTGCTTCAGTCGTATAGCTGATGCTGAAGATGTGGAGATTTAAGACTGGGCAGACTTTTTGGTGTACGGTACTGTTCTATACATTTAGTGATGCCACTAAAGTTTGCGGAGGAACTGAGACACCCTTTAAATAATTTCTCAAGTACCTGACACACTTCACTGGCCTGTGTAGTATGGGTGTGTGTATGGTTGTTGTGTGTCACCTTCACAGCTTAAACAGGGCTTCCTCTGTTACTGTAGATGCTGAGGTGTTATTGTGTGCTCTTGGTAGTGTCCTGTGAATGGTGAATAGGTGCACCCAGTCAATAAATGCTCCCAAATGGCTCTTGGCTTGGAGGCATGATTCTAGCAAGAAAACCATTGGTTAGGAATTGTCAAAGATCTCAGAATCATCCACCAATTGACCTTTGACCCGATTCTTATGACATTTTTATGGAGAGTCCATTGGGCACCTTCCTTTTTAACTCTATCCCTTTGTGAGTTCCCGTGCTGAGCTGTTTATCCTTGTGTTTTTTCCAGGTGAAGCTGGGCGAAGTGGCTCCAAACTCTAAAGTGGTGAAGGTCCCAGGAATCAGCAGCTGCCACTGGAGCACCGGTGTAAAGAACACAGATGAGTGCCACCTGCTGGACTTTGAGTCGTCTGACCGACCATTGGTGGTCAACTTTGGCTCGGCCACCTGACCCCCATTCCTAAGCCAGCTACCGATCTTCCGGCAGCTGGTCGAGGACTTTTCAGACGTGGCGGATTTTCTGCTGGTCTACATTGACGAGGCTCACCCCTCAGACGGCTGGGCGGCACCGCCTATGAAGCCCCACTCGTTCAAGGTTAAGAAACACAGGAATCTGGAGGAGCGGGTGACGGCGGCACAAATGCTTGTGGAGCATTTCTCTTTACCCCCACAGTGCCAGCTGGTGGCGGACTGCATGGATAACAATGCCAACGTAGCGTACGGTGTGTCTTACGAGAGAGTGTGCATCGTACAGAAGAAAAAAATAGCTTATCTTGGGGGGAAGGGTCCATTTTACTACAACCTTAAAGATGTGCAGCACTGGCTCGAACAGTGCTATGGAAAGCGGTAATTTTGAACCCGGGACATCAGAAAGCCTCTTTTATGAATGGTGGAATAGTTTATTTTTGTATAATGGAGGAAAAAAAAGGAAGGTAAAAGTGCTTTCAGAACTGTTTTAAGGTGGCTCCAGTGGCAACACGGGCCAAGCTCCAAGTCAATTTCCTGAATTCTCTGAAATGATCAACGAGTCTCCTGGGTGGAATCCAACATTCCTAACCTCTTTTATACACAGCGAATAGAGACACTAAACACTAAGAATTGCACTTCAGTTTTTGATATGACATTTGCTGACCACAGAAACCAGATTTGTATGTGCACTATCAGTAACAGTCATTCGCCATTAATGTAGGATTACACTGTGTAATTCCTTTTCCACTAAATAACATTCATCGCTTCAAAGCAAACCAAATTGTTGAACAGAGAAGAAAGCACATATACCCAGCTTTTATATATATATATATAAAAAAAAAGATAATTTATTTTTGTCGACATTTCATGTTTATTGTTTTTAATATGTGGCCTGTTTATGTACATGTAATACTGTGTTTTATTTCCCTGTCTTGAATCGACCGACAATCGCTCATATTCCATTATACTGGTCTTGCATCATCAGCTTTTTCATGCCTGATAAACTTTGTCGTACATCTGTTCCACCCCAGGACTGAAGACGTTATCGGGGCAGTCCGTTCTCTGCCAAAAGCACAATGTGAAAAGATGGAGTAGATGTGCTATTGAGCTTTTGGTGCTCTGTTTGGGTGGTTTTAAAAAAATGAAAATAAAAAAAAATAAATAAATAATAGGATGGTCAGTGATGGAGAAGGTATGGGTGATGCATTGGCAGATGCAAATTGAGAGGACCAAGGTTGTAGACCGTGGCGATTCAGAGTAAAGTCGTTGCCACGTGGATTTGCTTGGACATTGCATTGTGACAAACAGTGTACAGGGAAGCTGATGACAGAATTACATCTGAATGTTTTGAGGAAACGTTCTAGAAAGTGGTGATACAGATCCCAACCTACAGGTACACTCGTTTACGTCCAAGGCAAATCGGTGTGTGTATGAAGGCCACTGACGAAAGGGTCTCAGATCCTGTCTGTGGTTGGATGAGAAAAGCCACCCCTTTTTGTCCTGACCCAAATGAGTGTTCCTGTAGACATGCAGAGAGAGCTCCACATTTACTCATTTACATTTTCACTTGCATATTCAAATTTTCAGACCCATGTTGTGCAAACCAGCTGCTTTCATACTATGAGAGGAAAAAAAAAAACAAAAAAAAACAAGAAAAGGAAAAATAAAGCTCAACTTTTTTTTGCCGCTGACTGCGTGAGTTTTTCTCTCTTTATGGTTTGACTCGGTTCTAGGAGATTCGCAATGAGGGGTAGGATGGAAGCGAGTGGATGAGTCCAGATGGAGGCATCCTTTGAGTGACAGCGCAAATAATGTTTTAAGAAGAAGGGAAAAAAAAAAGGTAGAGAGCTTGAAAGAGATAGGAAAAACAGACCTGCGTGTGGAGAAACCAGCTTCTTCACGCCGGTGTTTTTGTTTCCATTAAAGCCGTGGCTGCAGACATGCTCTTGGTGATGGGTCTGAACATGTGCAGCACTATAAAGTTGTGTGACGCAGATGGGTCCTGGCTGAACTTCTGCACCTTTGAGGCTGCCAGTATCCAAAGAGCAAAGCCTCAGGGAGAACATGTCTTGGGGAAACGCCATGAAACAGAAACCCTTGTTGCGGCCGGGCATCGTTTATCCGAGCGGAACGGGTGCATTGGAGCCACTTGGACGTTATTCACGGACTGCCTGGATCTTGGAAAGCAGAGCACAGCTCTGTGGGACAGGGAGGTTGCCAGCATCAAGGATGGAGGTGGTAGGGCACAGGCTCACATAACAGCACCATACAAGCCCACTCCAGGAAGGAGGCTCGCAGAGTACTTTTTAGCGCCTACGCCTGGTAAACAGGTGCTGGACAGAATCATAAGCAGCTTGTTAGGAATTGTCCTCATTTCCAAGGACTGAAACCCCCTGAAGTGAGGAAAAGGGGGTTGGGAAGGTGGGGAGGGGTGGCGGTGGTGGTGGTGGTCGTGGTCGAGAAGGCTGCTCCCATTTATTTAGCTACAGCGAGAACATAAAGCATAGTAATGGCCAGAGTTTGCCAAATCACTGTATATAAATCACAACAAAATGTTGATACAAGCATTTAAATGTATGCGTCTGCGCTCAGAAGATAAGGCCTTTATGTCTTTACTTATACAACGGATTATTTGATTTGGATGGCCAAATTATCCCATGTCTGGTATCAATATCTCTTATAAATCAGCTCCAACTCTCCCCTGGAGATGCCAAACATTTTATTCATACTTGATCCGCCCCTTTTCTTCCTTGGAAATAGAAATCCGAAACGAAAAAAAAAAAAAAAAAATCTTTCTCAAGCCTTTCTCTAAAACAACACTCCTTCCAACCTCCAAAAGCTAGAGCTTGCATTTCTTAATTCAGCGATAATTGCAGCTGAATATTTGACCCAACAGGGCTGGCTGATCTCACTGAAGGTGAGGAAAGAGGAGAGAGCACCATTAAACAAAGCCCCATTGACTCCTTTCCCTTATACAGGGAGACGTGGTGGGCAAAATTCTGATACGCCGTGTCCAAATGTTTGTGGACACCCCTTCTAATGAATTCAGCTACTTTAAGCTGCACCCATTGCTGACATAGATGTGCAACTGCACACACAGCTTGTCTAGTCCCTGTCGAGAAGTATTTACAATAGAACAGGTCCCACTGGAACCAAGACTAAGCAGTGGGTAGAGGGCTATAAAGGGGTATAAATGCCCCCAAGCATTGAGTCACTGAGCAGTAGAACTGGGTGAGTGAGCAGCTGTCCCAATACTTTTGTCTATATAATGTATATGTTGTAATGTCTCAAACATCATGGCTTTTTTAAGGGTCATTTAATGTCTTTAGCTCTGGACTGTCAGTCTGGTCTACAGTAAGCATTTCTAGTTATTATGTAGCTACTATGAAACTCACAGATGCAGAGTTATATACAGTGAGGCTCTGAAGGTCACTCTGTCTTGGATATGGATTAAGCCAAATTGTGGGCTAAACTCCATTGTTAATGTTGAATCAACACCAGAAATTCTTGTAAGTCTAGGTTTATGCATAATCATTGTCTGAGAATCTGGCCCTTACGTTTTTAAATGACCCATATTCTACATTTTATACATCTAACCTTTTCCCCAGAGGTCCGTTTAGGAAATTTGTGTTTTTGTTTGCCAAAAACAGTAATAACTCAACTTTATTGTAACACATAACTATTTTCCGACCTCCATTGACCCCTCGTGATGAAGCATACTGTTTTCAGTGTTGTTTCTTTAAGACGTACATGATTTACACTATATAGACAGAAGTATTGGAAAACCTGCTGCTGTTTCTTTTGAATTGGAGGGTATTTTAAAAAGAGTTCATCCTGCTTATGTTGGAGCAACTGTCTCCACCTTTTAAGGAACACTTTCACTTTCATCAAGGTTTTTGAGCATCGCTGTGAGGATTTGATTGCATTCAGCAATGATGAAGCACCATCATTCCAGAGAACACAGTTCCACTGCTCCACAGCTCAATGTCAGGGGACTTTGTACTCATGCTTGCCTGGCATGGTGCCAATGTGCTCAAGTGTATGTGAGTGTGTGTGTGTGTGTGTGTGTGTGTGTGTGTAGCTGAACTCATTAGAAGGGGTGTCCACAAACATGTGGACATACAGTGTAAATAAAAGACCTGAATTATATTTTTTTTCAGGAGGAAATAAAAAAAAGAGGCAATTTATTGGATATTTTCACAGTTTGATGTACTTTTGTTTGCCAGTATTTATAGGACAGTCACAGTCACACATGCCAGATATTTTTATGTCCAGGAAATCCCAGGGTACACTAATTTCTCTTTATTTGAGATGTAAATATTTGTGTGAATTTGACCATGCTTTAGTCAAAAGTGTACTTGTGCCTACCATTGTTTGTGGTGTTTTATCTATAAGGACTAGAATAACTTTATCAGAACTCATGTTAGATATTGATCATCGTGATGTTTTTTAGCTGAACAATTTGAATTTTGATGAATTATTTTATTAACGATTAGATTGAGAAGAATATTTATAAAAAAAAGTGTCCAAAATACTTGACAGTGGTCCAAAAAAAAAAATCAGTATTATCCCTTCTCAGGGCTTTTATTCTAAAATTTGAACACTGAGCAATAAAAAGAGAGCAAGCGATCCCTCCATTCTCACTGTCATTTTTAACCCAATATCTGGGTCAATTATGTCATTAACCCCGCCCCCTCTCACTGATCAGTCAGAGTCTGTGTGCAGGTTGAGCATGTACGCATGGAGAGACCAGTAATCATGCACTGGAGGCTGCTTTGCCACTTAGAGACATGAGACATGGTTAGATAGAGTCTTGTAGTCTGTTATATGTGTATCTTGTCTGTAGCTTCATCTGATTCTGAGATATGCAGCCTTGAAAATGGCATGTAACCTCCTACAAAGTGCGTATCTCTGGTTCTAAGAGTTTAAACCAATAAATCCAAAACGGCTTGGTTTCCACTGTATGGACTTTGAGAATGTGCTGTACGCTTAACTCATCTTTGATGGATTTTGCGCCCTATATTAAACTGTTCTGAGGTATCAGTTGTAGAACCTTTTAGAAGTGAAGTTTTCCCTGGAACAGGGACCTTTAAATAGTTAAACGTAAACTAATCCGAACCCAGCGCTCTTTTCATTTGGTCATGGCTCATTTACCCGTTTGCCACTGGCACTTAAAGGTGTAGATCATTATTAGTGCTGGACAGATTTCAAACTGTATTTTCTGTCTTTGAGATTCTGATCCTGCATGACCCATACAACCCCCTCCTTCCTTTCTTGTGTAGGACTCAACCATATGGCACTTCATAACCGTTACATCACGCTGACGTAACCTTCCATCACTTCATGCATGCAAACATGCACGCCGGCACGCACATGGTCCATGGCACAGACTTACATTGGCTCAGGGACACAAGTTTAACATCAGTATTCAGGAAAACGTCTCAGTTTCACAGACTGCACTGAATAGTCTTCTGGAGTAGTGCTGTCTGGGTTCCAGCTGCAGTGAGAACCGTTCCTCTCGAGCCTCGTTTTCCAGCCTTGGGCACTGAGCACTGACTACTGATGCAGTCCACTCCTAGTGTAACCATAGAGGAGACACCGGGTCACTCTAGTGTCACTGCTATCTTCCCTCTAACTTAACTGAGAAATTTGCACAAGAGAAAAAAAAGTGCACAGTTCAGAAAAGACACTCTCAGTTCTCCAAAGATCTGCTGAAAGGTTTATGGAATCAAAAAGGCATTACATGAAGAACCTTCTTTACTATGTAACCCTCATTATTTGGGTGATGGGTCACTCTCAGCACTGCAGTGACTAGGGTTGATCAGTGGTCATTAGTGATCACAGGACACTGCTCACAACATGCTGTTGGCTGGATATTTCTTGTCGGTGGACTATTCTCCATTAAGCAGTGACACTGAGGGGTTTGAAAGCTTTTGATGTGCAAGTGCTCCATTCTGACTCATGCTGTTGTGTTGGTAGCATCCTTTGCAGATGATAGAAGAAGGCACACATTATCAACATGAAGGATCTGGGGGACCAATACAAACCGCAAGGAGGGAGAACCGATGGACTGTCCAACAATGGATTTTACGGATATTCTGCAAGCAGTAATTGCCTCCATGAGCCATAAAGTTAATGCCAGCACCGGCATTGGTTGCACACATGGCAGATGGTTGCACAATGCAGGAATACATGCATGCAGACCATTACGTCGACTGCCTTTAAAACCATGACAGCGTCGTTAAATACTGCAATGGCGTCATGCCAGACTGTCATCGAGTCACATAGAATTGTACTGCTCATTTTCAGTGATGAATCCAACATTTCTCTTGGTGAAGACAACAAACAAACCATCTCTGCATCACCAGACCTATAAATGCTGAATTAGGTGTATTGCGAACAGGGAGAACACTAAAATATGGGCAAGGCAGGGATGCCTCCAGGACTGGCATTGACAACCACAGAGAGACACTGCTTCTGTAGCTTAATAAATTTTGCCCATATCAGTCTAAATTTTTAATCATTTATTGTTCCTGGTAATCTTTATCTTCCTTCCAAATAACAATGCAATCCAATGTTTCCTTTAGGCAGCAACTATTTTTTTGGTCATGAGTAAATGAAATGAGGCACAATGTATTAAAGCCAAGCAGAGATTATTTTCATGTAAGAACTACATTGTTTTTGGTATATAATGCTATGAAATAGTCATAAATGGATCATATATGTTAAAAAACATCTGTGTAAAAGGTTTCTGATCATTTTGAAACTGTCATATATTTCATATTCATTACATATTCCAAGCGTTTTTTGTTTAAAGGTTGAGACGGTCATTTGTAATCTGTGGAAATTTGAATTAAAATGTTCTAATATTTGTAGATTCAGGATTTCTGTTTTTCATGAGCTGAAACTGATTAAACAAAACAAAACAAAACAAAACAAACAAAACATGAAAGTGTACCTTTCTGAATGAAATTGTGATGACCCATGTATATATACTCCCATGTACAGACATTCACTTTTGTCATATTGCTAAATAGAGACCTCTAGTGTTAAATGCTCACCTAAAAACTGGGGTTCTATGCAAATGCTCTCAGCTATTTTTTTGCGCTTTTTGGCTTTTGCGGAAACCACCAGCATTAAAATACGCACTAAACTGCAATCTGATCTCAGAAACCCAAAATTAGAAAGCCAAAATTAGTCATTACTGTGCTTTTGTAAATACAGTGAACAAATGAAGCTTATCTAGGCTAATCATTTAGTTATTCATCTTAAAGTCTTATTATGCAATCAAAAAATTAATCTGCGGGCTTGCTTATGTAGTTTTGGAGAAAAGGGAACTACATACATGATTTAAACTGTTAATGAGCCTCCGACATTTTATCTCATGACCATAAAGGTTCATCAAGACATGATCATCCTGTCGTCTTGAGTCTGCTTCATGCCTAAATATATTTTACTACCTCATGAGGTGATGCCGATTCATTTCCAAGCTTGGCAGCCATTTGTGTTATGGAACTCAACCCAGTGGCAAACCAGACTTAAGCCCTGTCCCAACTGATGTGCTTGTGGTCTTCATTTGTACGTGCCTGAGAGGACCTTGAGGTTGCAGAGTGTCCCATTTCTCTTTCTGCCCTTCGAAACGGGCACACATGAGTGCCTTCTACTCTTCCTCTGGCAAAGACCCCATCAGTGTGCACTTAGCAGTGGCCCAAAATTCCCTGCCCTGCAGGCGATGACCAGAGCAGAGTTGTCTACAGCTGCCTGACCTACAAGCTGGAGACACCGAAGACACTGTTGCTTACATGCCTTCATTTTTGATGTTTTTCACATTTAAAAATAAAGTTGTTCTTTACATTATGGCAGTATGTCACAATGAGGGGGCCAATAGAAATGCTCCAACATGACCTGAAATTAAATCTTTATGCACTGATTTCAAAACTTTTTCTCCATAAAAATAGATTTTTATTTCTTTTATTTGTATTGAAAATGACATTTAGAGCAATAGTTTTAGAGCAATAGTACACTGATCAGCCATAACATTAAAACTGCTGACAGCCGAAATGAATAACAACGTTTGCCTCCTAACAGTGGCATCTGTCAAGGAGGGGAATCTGCATATTAGACAGCAAGTGAAGAGTCATTCAGGGAGTTGATGTGTAGAAAGCAGAAAAAATGGACATGAACTTGAACGGAATTCTTTTCATAGTGACCTCTTTTTTCCCTTCTCCTTTAAAGCTGTCATTTTGGATGTTCCTTTCCTTATTTTCAAAATAATGTAGTGACACACACATAGAACAGTGTTCCTCAAGCCTGGACCTGCCTTATGAAAGGGCTTCTTAATGAGCTGATTGGGTAAATCAGGTGTGTTGGGGGCATGGAGGGAGGGAAAATGTGCAAAGCAGGGGTGCCTCCAGGACCAGGGTTGAGAAACACCATAGAAGATCCCATACAGAACCATTTTTTTAAGAGACTGACTTGGTATAAAGGCTCATTACTCAAACATCTCTATAACACAGTGGCTCTTCTTTGTCTTTGTCTTCTTTTAACACTGTTATGTTTAGATTAAGAGCTTGTGCATGGTATCTCTGGTTCCACACGTTTAATTACAAAGTCACTACAGCCCTTTGCCAGTACTAGCCCATTCCCTGCTATGCTTTTAAGTTAGGGCTCAAGGTTCGACCAGCCTGCTTTAAAAATAGTCCTCTCCAAACTAAACAGGACAGTTAAACATTTCGGCACGTGCTGGCCGTGACTCACTGTAAACCAAACATTGGGCCACTATTGTACAAGAGCTCGCAGCCAAAGGACAAGTGCATGAGCCAGCGTATTTTCCTTAACCCTCATAAAGTGTCCAGCATGTGGCGTGCCCACCCCATGCTGACCACACAAATTAGGAGCATTCTCTCAGCTGTACTCAAATAGCAGGATACATGTATTTACAAGAGTTGCTAAGCTTCCAGAAACAGGTGTTTGCTAGAAATATATTTGCTTTCTGGGCGCAATAGTGAGGAGGGGGGGTGGGAGTTTTGAGTTCAGAACGCATTAAGTGGTCATTATAGCTGGCTGGAATCATTTCGCAAAAGGCTCTGTCCAAAAATTATCTTGTTGTTAAAGCGCCAGCCCACCAGCCAGACTGGGGGCTCTAATAACATCTATGCATTACTTGGGCAGATTTCCAACCCCCTACACACCGAACAAAAACCTTGTCAAAGGCCAAAGCCTATAAACAGCATGGTGAGTTCATAGGCTTTATTAGTTATGGTTCTACTCTAGGTAATGAATTATGATTTACATTCAGTAAATCAGATGAACTATAAAAAACACTTTACCTTATTTGGCTGCTAATATATATTATGGTTCCCTTATAATGCAGCCAAGCTAATGAAGCTAATGAAGCTAATGAAGCTAATGAAGCTTAGCTTTAGCTGCATTATAAGGGAACCTTAATATATATATATATATATATATATATATATATATATATATATATATATATATATATATATATATATACAGTGTGTGTTTGTGTGTGTGTGTGTGTGTGGTTCATTTACTCAGTCAAAGTGATGAAAATGGTCAGTGTGTTGCAGTCATTCTAAGCCATCTAATGACTTGTGGGTAGAAACTGTTTGTGAGTCCGGTTTTCCTGGACTTTACCGTCCAGTGATGTCCTGATGGTACGAATGTGAAGGGACTGTGTTGAGGGTGTGTGCTGTCACTGATGATGCCCTATTATGGCCTTGACGTGGTGAATATCCTACGCTGAGGTGACGCTGCTCCTGAGACGAACCCAAAGCAATCTGTCATCTGTCATTTGTCAAATGTGAGTGTTTAAACACAATAACCAGATTTATTGTTTTTGAAGCTGTTCTGCAACGCTATAAAACACAGTATTTCATACAGTGCTCTGAAAAAGTCCCAACCCCCTTGTATTTATCTCCCAATCATGAGGTCCAATGGGTCATTTATCAACATCAGAAAACAAGCAGAAAACATGATTGTAACAGAAAATGACTCAAACCAACTCAACAACTAGACCTTATATCAGATGTTTGATTGTTCAGAGCTCCATCTTTACCTTTGTTTCAGCTTCCACACTTTTTTTTTTTTTCATACCTCCAATGTTCAATTTGAGAAGCAGTGTTTTCTGCTTCTCAGCATCCGAGTCCTCCCAGAATAATTCAGTGTTGTTGAAATCTGGAGTCTGGGGTGGTGAATCCACTGTTCTGTGGACCCCAGCAGCTTCAGCACTTTCATTTGACCAGATGTTCTTTATTTTCTGTTTCCTTTCCACAGCAAGAGCTTCTTGATCAGCTCCGCATCTTTTCACAGCCACAGTGTCGAGTCGTCCTCTCAAAGTGGACGTCTTGTAAAATTCATACTTATAGGAACGTGTACCCCAAGAAAGTTTTGTATGTCACACAAGCAGTTCCTGTCTGCTGGTGGCGCTGTTTTGACAAATACACCATGTACTTACTGTAAGAGGTGTAGAAAGTAATAAATAATAAAGGAGAAAATCTTATTTTGTCCATTCGTTTGATTACACTCAGGCAAAACTCAGGGTTTACGTGAGACTGAAAAAACAAAACAAACCAACATAAAGTGTGAAAAAAATTAAAAAAATGTGCTCAGCAATCTGATCACTGAGCTAAAATTCCTCTTTCTTTACTGGATTTCTTGATCAGAGCTGTTTGCTTGACCACTTGAATAATCAGATAACTGCAGAAAACACACTCAGCATCACTACAGCTGCTTTCCTCAGTTGTGGAGCTTATGAATGGAAATAATCTAAATAAGAATTTCTTTCTTTCTGATATGATTAAGTTTAGCACTAAGGTTAAGGTTATGTAGGAAAGAAAAATGGAGCTGGACTCAGCACCTAATAATAGAAAAAAACATATACATTCATAATCCCACCGTCCACCTAAACCCCTCCTGTGATATGACTATAGTGTCTATTTCACACATATAGGCTTTGAGCCCAAGGCTTATTTTCCTCTTTATGAGAATTATAGACTTTAAATGAACCATGAACTTGAATTCATTACAAAATAACCCCAAATAGGTCTGCCAGCAGGTGCCCCATGCCCAAACATGTATAATACATATAAAAAGCCAAGCTGTGCCAGAGACTCCGTCAGTCTGAAAAGGCTGGAAGCATTAAAAGAAATGTTATTGAGTCTATTATTGGGTGGATTATGTTCCATTAGGATAGTTGGGCATGGCACTCAAAGTCTGGGAGCACGCCCAGGCTGAGGGCACGTTCTCCTCCAAGCTCCAGTCTTGAACATGGTATCATGCATGTCTGCAGCATATCTAAAACAAACCTGATGTGGGTTCTCCTCTCGTAAAGAGGCCCTAATTATAACACCTATTTTCTCACACTAGACCACGCCATCTGGGGTCCTATTTCGGCTCTCCCCAAGTTACGTGCTCAGATGATTTTTTGCATTATTGGAGATTTAGTCCAATTGCTGATTAGTGGAACTAGAACAGTGTGACAGCGGCTCTCTGTAGGACAGCCCGTACTTCTGCCTGTCTGACCGCAGAGTGCCTACAAAAGCACCCTTTTGTTCTCTGGGATGTGAAGGAGACAGGGTTGTGCTATTTCCACACAGCCGGTGTAGAAGGTTTTGTTTTTGCTGTTTTGCGCGAACATGCTCTTAGGTTCAGCGTCCGGCCTCCCCCTCAGATGCAACAAAAGATCAGTGATGCCGCTGCAGTCTGTCCTCAATGGAAGGTGAAAGGGGAGGATGTGTTCATTATAGAAATGACATTATTTTTGCATCCAGAAAAACAATACTGTTCCAATTTCTAGCTGCAAGACAGAGCTGTGGCATTGTGCACAGACAATGCCGTGTGAGCGTGCCAGAGGAACTCCAGTCACGCTTCTCCTTGCTGCCTCTGGGCACCAGGCCTGGCATCCATGGTGCCCTCCTGCTGCCCACAGTCGCCCTCCAAATAGCGACTCGGTGAGCCCAAACACAATGAATACACACAAACATGGACCCTAGAGGGAGCTGTGTGCTCAAAACTAGCTCACACACATTCAACTCTGAATCATGGACTCTGTTCGGGCTGTAGCCTTATATAAGCAGAAGGTGCTTTGTGTTTGAAGGAGTCACAGTATGCTGGTGAAATATGGGTGAGTTCACATTCAAGGCAGCAATTTGACTTTCATGTGCAGGAGCTTTAGCAACAAAAATGCCAAAAGCAAAGAAAGCGAGCAGGGTAATGATTTTATCAGCGTTTTGAGACACTTTGCTGTGTTACACGAAACAAGAGTTATACTTTAGAACATTAAATATTTAGTGTATTGCTGCTGACAAATAAAATAAACAAATTAAACCTTACACACGAAGCAAAAACCCTCAAATCTCAATGGAAGATAATGAAAGATGTTTATGAAATGTTACGAGCATTTCTATTGGTCCATTCCTCATGAAATTCATTGAGCTAAAATTCATTTTATCCTATCTTCACACGAGTCATACAATTAGATAATGAGAACCAAAGTAATGAGACAAACTTATTGCACTTGCTCATTTTTTTATTGAGGAGATAATTCCAGAATCACATATGTGATTGGTAAAAGTATGTGAACCTTTAGAATTAACAGATTTGAAGGTGAACATTAGAGTCAGGCATTTCCAATCAAACAGGATCGATCATAATAAATTTTTTTGGAAGTGTATCATGGCGTGAACCATTGAGATTTCTGAGGAACTCAGAAGAGTTGTTGGCTCTCTTCAGGCTGAAAAAGTTTACAAAAGCATCTCTGAAGAGTTTGGTCTCCACTGATCCACAGTCTGACACACTGTGTACAAATGGAGGATATTCAAGGCCATTATTATCCTCCACAGAAGTGCTCGACTGATAAAGGCCATGCCAAGAGCAAGGAGTGTAATAGTCCTCGAAGTCAATAAGGGACCGAAGGTAACTTCTAAGCTGCTTAAGGGCACATGGACAAGACAAAAAGCCATGGAACAAAGTTTTGTGGAACGACGAGACCAACAAAACATTGCGTTTTAAATGGGAGTCACTGCATTCGAGCAGTAAAATAAAAAAAGTAAATCAAATAAAGGTGGTTTTATTGGTCAGTAATGATTTTCTCTTCTTCTTGTTCTAAAGCAGCTGATCTTCCATTCAGTTTTGTCATGAAATAAAACAGGCCAGTGTATGAACTGGCAAACAACTGTATGGATACGTTAGAAAATAGCACGGTAACGACATGTCACACTAACCTTTAATATAAAACAAGTAAGATAAAGGGGGGCTTAGTGTGCTGATGTGTAAGGAATTGTGTGGTTATATAAGATCGTACAAAGGAACTTCAACCAATTTTTGAGCTCCACTGAACACAAAACATTAAACCAGGGTAGCTGGAGTCCACTCAAAAATGACTGCAAACGTGGGTATGGCCTGGGTAGAGAAGAGGTCCCTGAATCGGTACAGCAAGACATGACTGCACACAGTTTGTACGTTGATGAAGCACTCTTTTCACTCTTCTACATCCTCGTACATCTCTATCACAAACTACAGTCGTGGTTCCCTATGGAACGGAAAAAGTGCTCTTCCTGTAGCACTGCCTCAGTGGTTGCTTTGTAACACTTTTGTTTTAAGGTCAAAGTTAACAAAACACTTATAAATTAACACTGTATTTGAGAATTATGAGCTGAAAAATCAATTATGTTGAATTGATTTTGATGCAATGCTGATGCAACATTGTGATGACGTTTTTTCGGGTGTTTTCTTTGCTTTTTTTCTCTCAAAATAATAATAATTGATTCAATGTTAATTAAACCACGACTATGACATTGATTCAACAGTGAATAAATCGTGAAAGGCCAACTGGGCTGGCTACTAGCTACTATGAGGATTTTTTCCAAGAAGATCTCATTAAATTCATACATATATGACTAAACTCTACACTCAGGAATTAGGTGAAAAAAAAAAAAAAAAAAAAAAAAAAAAAAAATACCTATATATATATATATATATATAGAACCAGTCAAAGGTTTGGACACCCGACTAAATGTATTAGAGACAACATAAAGTTATATTATATTGATATTATTATCTTGAGTCTCAACAAATTACAATATACATTATGTGGACAAAAGTATTGAGACACATGGTTTTGTTGCAGTAGCTGCCTCTACTGTCCAGGGAAGGCTAGATCTACTAGGTTTTGGAGCACTGATGTAAAGATCTGTGTGGGGCTGCATACAAGACCTTAGGCTTGGCATACCTGAATATGACACATATATCAAATGCTATTAACATATATAAATATATGATTTTGTATGCATTGTGTATTAATAATTACATTTTTAATGCACAAAACATTTCCATTTGGGTCATACAGTACTGGACATATACATTATTATGGGGGTATTCTTTTATATCTTGAACAGTACAGGTGTGTCCAAACTGTCCAAACAGGTGTGTCCCTCCATAGTTTTTTTACAATTTGCATTTTTTCTTCCAGTTTACAGCTTCCCTTTACATTTAAGGTGTTTGAAGATGCTCACATCCAGAGCAAATTACAAGGTTACTCATATTACAGAGGTGGGCAAAGGTAGTGTTAGGAGTCTTGCCCCTGATCTCGCCCAGTCTGGGAATTGACCCCCATGGTGTGTCGGCTCACTGATGGTGTTATCTGTTGCTTACCTTTGTGCCATTTCAGGACACTGGACGTGCAGCATAAATGTCAATAAAAGCTGTACATATTATGAAGGTTCTGCAACTTTTGACCAGTGAAGTGCCCCCAATGAATGGCAACTCATCACATAAATACTTACTCAGACATTTTTAAATCATCACTCAATGCAAGTCGTTTGCATAAGCAGGAATAGAATTAAAGTGTACATTGTGAAAGCAGGTTGATTAGATGTCTGCTTCAGACACACAGAATGCAGGATTTAGTCTTAGCATAAAGGAGTCCTGCTATAA
Organism: Acestrorhynchus altus; assembly: GCA_034509495.1. Taxonomy (NCBI): domain Eukaryota; kingdom Metazoa; phylum Chordata; class Actinopteri; order Characiformes; family Acestrorhynchidae; genus Acestrorhynchus; species Acestrorhynchus altus. The sequence continues at coordinate 30,267,368 of CM067513.1, read as the reverse complement.
TGAATCTTCCTAATCACCAGAGCTCATCTGGAAGTTGTGGAGGGATTATTGAATTTTAAGCCTTTGCAGAATTTTAATTAACTTTCTCATCGCCTGGAAAGGGGTTGCTTCAGTCAATGTGGTTCAATAAGCCAGCCACCCATGTAATAAGATGTTCATTTTGAAATTGTACATTTCACACTTTGCTTTCATTCAGAAGATGCTCCGTGGTCTGCCGGTGAGTGTCTAACTGGGGACCAGGGTGAACACCCAGCATACTTAGAGCACTATGGAATGGTAATGAGCCTGGCTCGTCTGCAGGCCATTCAGCGTGATGCAGATTTTACATTAGAGTTGAATGCTGTGGTGGAACATATTAAAGATCAATAACATTCTCCAATGACTTTTGGCTCAAAGATTGGGAACACACACACACACATCCTGCTATGGAACAAAAGAGATAAATTGGAAATATGAGTTCAGAATGTGACTGGTATGAAAACGACACATACAAATTATACTTTTTTTTTTATATCCCAGTTCTCCATCCCAATTTGGAAGTGCCAAGCCCTTTAGGAGTCGCTCCCTATCAAATGCGATGCTCCCAACTTGAAGCAGACAACCATATGCCTCCGCCTATAAATGTGAAGCCAGTCACCGCCTCTTTTCAAACTGCCACCATTGGACAACTGCTGGGCAGCCAATGTGCTTGGAGGAAAGCCCTGGATAACAGATGGCTGTGCAGGCCAGCATCGCACTGGGTATTGTAGGGCAAGAGCACCATCTACCCACCCAGAGAGAGCATGTACAACTCGGACCACCCATGGCAAGCAACATGAACCGGGATTGTGGCTTCTTATACATATTATTTTACATGATCTCATGTGTGTCACTATTATGGGCAAACCTGGCATTAATACTGTGTACATCCCCTTTTGCCAACAAGACAGGGATCAGGGTACAAGTGATCCCAATCGTCCAGACTCCTGCACTCTCCTCTTCAGCTCAACCCACAGGTTTCGTTGTATTGAGGTCTGGGGACTGACTTGGCCACATGTTTAGGGTCATTATCTTACTGAAAGTTCCAGTGATGACCCATCTTCATCTTTCAGGTCGATTTCAGCCACCAGATTTTGTTTTAAAATGTCCTGGTATTTCATGGTGCCATGCACCCTAACAAGGCTCCCAGGGAAGAGAAAGAGGAAGAGAAACAGGCCCACAGCATCACCAATCCTCCCCCATACTTCACAGAGGACCTGAGGTGCTTTTCTGCATACTCATATTTTGTGTTATGCCAGACCCACTTAAAGTGTTTGTTGCCAAAAAAGCTACAGCTTGGTCTCATCTGACCAAAGCACATGGTCCCAGTTGAAGTCCCAGTACCGCTTATGAACTCCAGATGTTTATGTTTATGCTTCTAAGTGAAGAAAGGCTTTTTCCGTGCCTCTCAAACAGCTTGTTGGCATGTAGATAGAGCCTGGTGGCTGTTATAGAGACCCCAAGATGCTACTCTTTAATGCACTTCTCCAACAGTGAATTTTTTCTCAAAAAGAGAACTTTTTACTCCTCTTACCTCTGCACGGTGGCCAGATAAACTTGTTTCCTCATCCATCGCCTGACTCACATCTGCCTAACTTGAATGGCATGTCCCTTGTCTTTCCCATGTTGATGCATGGATAATGAAATGTCTTCTGAGTCATGAAAATGTATTTACAATAGAAATGACAGAAATGCTTCAATTACATTTATTTTCTAGAGGTGCCAATAATTGTGGAAAACTTATTTCTTAGAGATTTTTTATTTTATTTTAGATAAATAGATTGGGAATCCCCCAACCCCTCAATGTGAGGCAACATCTGCCTGGAAAATCAGAGATTTAGATCTGGATTAAATCACCAGGACACCAGATTAATTTGGCCTGTAATTATCTCAGAGCAGGAGGAAGCAAAAATCAAGACTTGGTCCTATTAACATAATTTTGTAATGAAAATGTTACAATTTTTTATAGCTCAGTGACAAAACTCATCACAACTAGAGGTCAATAATTTTATCAGAGGATGACTGAGTTTCTAGCTCAAAGGTTTGCTTCATCACATTCACAACAGTTGCATCCAACTGGAAATTATTTAGGTCCCGGGTAAAGCAAAATTTAATTTCTATTTTGATATATGTTTGGTGTAGTTTTGTTTCCAATCTACAGGAGATTTATGGTCTCAGAGACTAAATACAGTAAGCAGCAGTAACCAAAAACCTTTTTTGTGAGGTAACATCTGCCTTTAAGGACAGAGATGTGTATCCAAATAGGGCTAAACTGAATGGAGTTCGGTGAAAAGAAAATGATGAAACATAAAAGTAGATCATTCAGATTGTAATTTTCTCAGTGAAGGAGAGACACTGACACGGTCAATCTGAATGGAAATAAAATGACTGAGATGATACTTTAAAAGAGTAAATGACCCCCAGGACCCAATGCAAATTTCTTTCCATCTGAATAAATAAAAAAAGAAAATTAGATCATTTATATTGATCCATTTATCAAAATTGGTAACACAACATTAGGAGGATTTCAGCAGTAATAATAAACAAACAAACAAACAAACAAACAAACAAACATAAGGTTTTCTGCTGAGAGCAAACAGCTGAATATAGACCTTACCTCAATAGAGCAGAGCAAAGAGAATCATAAGACGTTCACTTCAATGTCATAGACCGTACATACGAATAGCAACGATATATTAACGATAAAGTAAAAGTAAAATCTTGAAATCAATTCAGATCTATTAAAATGTTTATTCCCACTTTGAGATTGATCTAAGAATATCATTAGTGAATACCATTAAAGCCTTATCATTATTGACATTATTGTGCTGATAAACTCCACCCAACAGATAGCTATATTTATCTATATACAATATATATTTTTGATTGTAATATGACATAAAAAATGGCTTATTTCATTCTTCTGATTTACATAAAATATGTCCCCTTCATGTTTCATTACTTTGGACAGCAACATTTTTTTTTTTGGAGGGGGGGTAATCACTCTATTCACCCTATTTATTTATTTATTTATTTATTTATTTATTTATTTATTTATTTATTATTTTTTTAATATCTTTATCTATTTATTTTATTTAAGACAGGGCAGATAATTGTGTGTTTTTTTTTTTTTCATAGCCAGACCAGTGTATATTAATGCATAATGTTTGTTCTACAGCATTAATTTTTTAATCTTAATTAATTAATTTATTTATAAAAACAAACAAACAAAAAACAAAACAAATCACTCACACAGACACACAATTCAATAATTTTATAAACTTGACCGGAGAATAAAATCCTAATTCATGTTTTTATAATACTTGTATGACAGGGTTATGTAAAGGCACAATCGCTGTGTTATCTCTCTCTCTCTCTCTCTCTCTCTCTCTCTCTCTCTCTCTCTCTCTCTCTGGGTTGTGAAAATGTTGACCTATTGATATAATGTTCCTCAATTGCACTATATTCTACCTTAAACATATCTCCTACGATTAAATTAAATGATCTGATAGGATTCTTCCAGCTATTTCACAACGAGAAATGTTACGAAGTGTGGAAGATGTTTGCTTCAGCCACAGTGTTTGCTGCTGGGCACCGAGACTGAATGGATTTAAACTTTCATGGCCTGTGTCAGGTGGAGCGTGAATCTATTTGCTGTAAGTCAGGCTTTCAGAGACTCTGCATACTTACTGTGCGTTCAACAAGAAGAGGCTTTGAATAGAGAGAGCCGGCAGATGATGCCATCATATGCTGTGAATGAGATGGAAATCCACAACACAAACTTCCAACTGTTTGTGAGATTGGTGGAGCTAGTTCTACATTCTTGAAAATAAAAAGAAGAGAAAGCCCTAAAGGACCACTCGTGTGAGTGGTTGGACGACCACAGACTTAAAGGGGTTAAACCTTTGTTCTTCTCATCTGTTTCAGAAACATGGTTCTTTATGAAGCCTATAGTGTTTTTTTTCTATAGCATTGCTTTAAGAACCTTCTGTACCTTCTTTTTTTGATTTTGTTTATGAGATGGATGGATGGCTACTGAAGCACTTTTGGTGCTTTTTTCCCACTGTATGGTACCTACACCACTTGACTTTACACCACTATACTCAATTTTTCGTAGCTAGTACCGGGTTTTGTTTTCACAGCTCCACCCTGAAATATAGCTGCTTCACAAAACATGAAATGGGTTGCAGCAGTTTATAGATTCTAAATGACAATATTTGAACAGGTTTCTGCTCTTAAAGTTGTTATTTTCTTTAGCCTTATGAATGCTATGAAGAGATCAAAGTAAAGATAAATACAGAAATTGCTTTTGGTAGCATATGCTAATTATTAGATACAGTCCATCGGTCAGTCCAATTTTTGCATAGTATTCCAAAATGATTCCATTCATTTTATCCCCTCAAATATAATAGGCACATAAGTATTCACAGCCTTTGCCATGACACTCAAAATTGAGCTCAGGTGCATCTTTTTTCCACTGTTCATCCTTCAGATGTTTCCACAACCTGATTGGACACGTAAAATTCAGATTGGATATGATTTGCAAAGGCACACGTCTGTTCATACTGAACCTTGACCCTGAAGTGGACGATTGCACACATTTTCTCCAGCATGTGCAGAAAATGTTGTAAAGGAAATATACAATTATTGTACAATCAACACAACATCCTAAACAGTTTTCCTGGTCCTGGAGGCACCCCTGCCCTGCACAATTTGAATATTTTGTGCTCCCAACACACCTAATTTAACAAATTAATAATTTAACAAACCCTTCCTAAGTTGCAGGGGGTACAGGGCAGTGGTGCCTCCAGGATTGGGGCAGGGGTGCCTCCATGACACAATGGTTGTCCTAAATGTCTGTGCTGTGTTGTGTTGATTCTCACTGGTCATTCAAGTCTGCAAGGTGTACATGTAATGTGTTCGTCCCTACTGGAACCACAAGTAAACAGGTACAAACAACAATTCCCAGTTCCAGTCCCAGTTACCAGTTTTGTCTAATGGAAAAGCAGTCAAGCCGAGTGGATTGGAGCAGTGCAGGCACAGTGCCATACAGTGGGAAAAGACCATTTCAGTGCTGGAATGACGAGGCAGCAGGGAGAATGTTAGGAATATGAACGTTAATAACCTCCATGACATTTTGTCAACCAATGCAACACAGCTCACAATGCAAAAAGCAAAACAAGTCTAAAAATAAAACAATGAGACGAGAAGGTAGCAGATGGATCACACAGGAAGCGTGGTCGCATTTCCGTGTATTAATCACACTGTTGTACGAATGGAGATGGGAAAAGTGTACCGACTGGTTCACCGAAAGTCCAGGCAACCCGCATTGAGGTACGGCGGTAAGAATCACACTTCATGTAAATGGTGTGAACTGCGTGTCCGCATCCATATGACTCTGTTTTTATTGTTATACATATTCTGTTGATTCTTCCATAAATAAAAACAACCGATAACAAGGAAGTCTCAGTACAATTAAGAAGTGTGTCTTGTATTCGATTGACAGCGTCAAGTAGTCAAATATCCATGCGACTTAGAAACATATCTGCGAGAAAGATTAGACCTCTAATCTAACAATATTCTCTGCTTTTCATTACAAAATAAGTGTGGAACACGTTTTCCAGCACCGCAAAGTCTCTCATCACGCCAAGTCGACAAGGTCTGATTTTCTCCATTGAAACACACCAATAAAGCAAACGATCTCTCTGTACAATAGAGTCACTAAAAAAAATACAACTTAAGTCAGTATATGTACATTATCTACCTCAAAATACAACCGCTAGAATGTAGTAAAATATGTAAACAAATTCATCGTCGTTTGACACAGTTGACTGTGACAACAGATAGAATTCACACTTTTCACATTAGATTTATTTTTCCGTATAGACATCCGTAACAGCGTTTATAGTAGAGTGCCAGTCTGCACCAGACAGCTTCATAAAAAAGAGAACAAGAGGAAATGGAGCAACATACATGTGATCTGTTCGGAAACCAAAAGATCTAGAACCAGCACTGGCCGCAAAGAAAAACGAAACAAAGGAAGGTTCGCAGGGACGTTTGTGTTGCAGTTGTTGTTCTTGTCGTTGTCGTTTCCTGTTGTCGCCGCTGTCGTCACTTTGAGCTGAAAAGAAGGTGTGTCTGATGATCGAACTGGCCTTGTCTGCTCGAGAGCACTCGAACATCGTACATCGTCATGTAAGATGGCATGCATTTACAATCAGTCGCTTTTTTACCGAGACGAGAAAAGAAAAAAAGAAAAGAAAAAAAAGAAGAAATGCACCACTTCTCTCAATTCACAAATCTGCAATGTCACAGTTGGTTGGAAAACGAACATAATTTTGGTCGAGTTCAAATAACAGTGCTGCAAGAGCTTGGCTGATCTGTCCTCAGCAGTTTCACTCAACTTTGATTTCAGTTACTACATAGTACGTTATTTTTTTTTTCTTCTTTTGCAGAGAGCAAAAAATTATGACACCACATATAATTAATGTATAAACAATACAAATCTTTTTTTTTTTTTCCTCATATATAGATCTTTTTTGGCAGGAGTCCTTCTTTCTCTCTTTTTGTACAATAAATATTTTTCTTTTTTTTTCTGTCCCACTCTCAAAAGATGCCAACACTATGTGTTGCTCACATGCTTGCAATGGCCGGAATAATTTTCTCCTCTTGTGTTTTTGTTTTTTACAGGATTACAAAAAAAAAATGGAGGGGAAAAAAGAGAAAGAAAAAAAGAAGAAAACCAGATTTTTTTTTTTACGCCAAGGATCACATACCTCTAAAAGTCACTTAGGATAATGATGTAGCTGTGAAGATCTTTTTTTTTTTGTTGTTCTACACTGATAACGTCTTCGACCAGATTGAAGAATAAGGTCACTAATGTCGCTATTTACCTTCTCGGTATGCTTACAATAGTAAGTGTGCTTTATATTACAGTTCATGTGAGTGGTCAGCACCTCAGCACAGTGCCATTTCCCCTCTCTCTCACTCTCGCTCTCACTCTCTCACGCTCTCTCTCTGTGCAGCTCCCGATACGATACGGTCAGTGTTTTACAGCGTCTCTGTCTCTCGACTTTTGGTCTCTCAGTTTGTTTTGTGTGTGTATTTCTCCGCAATTCACTCACACATAATATTCCTTGTCCTTGTTTTTCTGTTTCTTGTTGCTGCTTTTCGAGCTATGCTGCTTGTCCTTCATCACCGCACCATTGCTCTGTGCTGAGTTGGTTATGTAATTTCTGCTCTCGTCCACTTGGTACGATCCCTCGTCCCTGTTTCTGTACTTATACATGGCGTACAGCAGAATAAGGATGCATAAAGCAGCAGCAGCAACTATCCCGACGACCATTCCGGTGGTGCTGCTAGATTCACGGACCACCTCGGAGGCCCCCGGAACCCGCCTGACGCCTGGCTCCGTGGGAATTGCTGTGGGTACATTACGGAACATGGGGGAGGTTATTAATGGATTCTTCATCTTTGTGTTGTCTACCTCATAGGAAGTGGGCAATGGAAGCAAGACTATGTCGGGCTGGGGCTTAACCTCGCGGTTATTCATTTTGCCTGCAGGCAGTTTGGGTGGCGTTGCGGGCGTGGACGCAGTTGTGGAGCGGCTCAGCTTGGGGGATAAAGACGTGGTAGCAGTCCTACCATATTCGGAGGCTTTGTTAGGCCTAAAGTCCTTGGCTTCCCACTTAGGCGCGTGAGCTTTGTAGCCACCTTCAAAGGCCGACGTAGACAAGGTCTTATCTGTTACCAAGGAGAAGGTGGTGTAAAAATCTTCATCATCAGTAGGGGGCAGGTTAGAGTCAAATGCTTCCCCAGAGCCATACCCAGATATCACCAAGCCATCATCATCACAATCATCGCTGCCTTGGTCCGACAAGCAAGGTACCCCCGCCTCAGTGGCCATGGACAGGGACTCTTTGGTGGTCTCAATAATGGTGAGGGGGGGACGGAGGGTTGGGGGGAGAGGAATGGAGGGTGCACGTGTAGCTACAGGAGGGAGTTCTAAGGGATCTTCTACATGTACTGGGATAATTAATTCACCTCCTAGGATGGAAGAGAACCGACAGGAGATCATGTTAGAGAGAACTGGAGTTGGACAGAAATCGAACAACAAGTGTCTGCAAACAAAGACTAAGAACGTAAAGGAATCGGGTAACTGGTACTAAGCAACAGAAATACATTGAAAGGAAATGTGAATAAAACTGAATTTACAAAATAAACAAACTTTGTTTGATAAATCAACAAACAAACAAAGCATTTAGGTTATCTCAAAAGGCTTCAAGAGGTCTTAATGGGTGGGTGAGCCAGTTACCAAGGTCAAATCAAATGTCCTTCTATAATTGGATAGCCCCTTGTAGATCAACTTTTCTCTGTGATTCTTATAAGCATATGACTAAAATAAGTTGGTGTTTCATTGAGATTAATCTTGTGTTATGCCATAGAGACAACACTTTGTAGTAGAGATTTGTGGTTTAAAGGACCCTCGTCTGATGTTAAGGTTCTTTAGCAATTTTGAAATTTATTCCAATTTGTACTTCTTTTTCTCCAACCAACTCATTAGGACTCCCTCTCACGTGCATTGCTTCTGATGGTATGAACTTGAGGACAAGCACATGCCGTCAATGCTGCATGACTGGGAACTGCACTCAGAGGAAAACACTGAATCCCCTGCTCCGATGCATCAGGCAGCAGACGCCTGTGCTGGTCAGCATCACATGGGGAGTGATGGGGAGTGAGTTCCATCTACCCACCAAGAGAATATGACCAACTGTGCTCTCAGGCTTGGTGGCCAGAATCTTAGTGGGAGTCATGGGGGAGAGAGAGCGCCATCTATCCATCAACAGAGAGCAAGACAAATTGTGTTCTGTCAGGCTCCGGCTGGTGACTCTCGGGCCATAGTGCCAGGAACTTAGTCCACTGAGCCACTCAGACCCTATATTTATTTAACATTAAGTTGGGATTAACTTGCATATTCAACAATTATATGTAAAGCAAATTTATTTTTCAGAAAGACTGGAATGACCAGTTCAATGGAGTTTAAACAGTTAGATCTTAAGTTAAATTAAAATTTAAGTGAAAGGCAAAGGGAATATCTACAACAGGTTACCCATATAAACTGCACCTACATGGCCAGTTTTCCACATACAGATTAAACCTAAGATTGGATTACAAAAGATTTCAAATGATGAAACCCAAATATAGTAGCCCGCTGTGCATATCTGCTGCATTGCTGCATTGCATTGTTGCCTAAAATTATTTGCTTGTGTGCTGTGTGAGATAAATGAATGACCACTGCACTAACAACCGTGGCATCCAATAGGACTCAGTAATATTTAATGTATGCTGAGCCACTGCCTCAAAAGTAAACCAATTCCAAAGTACAAAATATCTTCCAGCACACAGATGAGGAACAGTGTGTTTGGTGAAGCATTTCTGAAATGCTACTGGAACTTGCAGTAATCTCTCCGAGGAAAAATCTGGCTCCCCAGCTGCCCCTGCCTCGTGCCTTTTGAACGTTTTTACACCGAAACCAAAATGGCAGGCCTGTTTCAGTGCTACAGTGACAGCTGAGTGATCTCAGAGCCCACACAAACCCAATCCTCAGTCAATTAGCAGCTTTTTGATTCCAGTACGCTGACCTGAGGCCTTCGCTGCTAGTGTACACAGATAAAGAAATGCTTTGTGCTATTCATTAGAGAACATTTCCCAATGAATACCCTCTTATTCCGACATCCAGGTGGAATAAGAAATTCTGCAAGAGTTGTACGAGTGCCCAGAGCAATCATCTGAAGAGCTTGTTGGCATATCCCAACCAGCCTGAAGAATAAAGCTTGCTTGGAGTGTGTCTACACGGAGCTTTGCTTTCTAACACATTACATTATTATTAGGAGTTATCAGTAATCTTTACTGGAGGAGAACGGAATACTGATTATCATAATTTATAATATATGTACACACACAAGCCATGCTGCAGTACTAATGGGGACTATTAGGTTCCTAATATGCATTGTACTGCTGCCGCTATGGCCATTTCTACCTTCAGATGCAAATGCTGTCAGCGATACTTACAACCTCAGTGAATTTTCCAATGGATACATGGGAAAACACCCCGAGGGCAATAAAGAACTTTCATGTAGCTAATAAAAAAATATAAAGTATTACTGTGCAGACTGTAAATTAGAATTGCAAATGCAGCACTAGGTAGGACTAGTTGCTGGGAGTGTAGCGCAGTTCAACCAATCTAATGTAAGTCAGAAACTGAGCAGAAATGAAAAATAGCATGGCTATAGGGAGTAAAAATCCCCCTTTTAGGAGCTCTGCTTGATGGATGTTCAGACTGTCACTGCGACCGGCAGCCTTTCATTGCCATTTAGGTTTGCACAGATGAACTCCACAATAAAAAAGACTGTTGGGCAGCTTCAAGGAAAAAAAAAAAAAAAAAAAAAAATAGAACGTAAGAAATCAAGGCATTTATCAAAGAATCAAAGAATGAAATGGTCAGCAGCTAGTCGTCGCAAACATTACAGTATCACACACAAGCACAGTCTAACTCAACAATGATATATAAACATGTTATTAATGAAATAAACATCGTTATTTAGACAAAAAAAAAGAAAGCTTTCAAAGAACACCATGTACACAAAGTAAGAAGGTTAAGGAAAAATAAGTAGACCAGATTTGTGTTAACTTACATCAACAAATTGCCCGCATGATTTTGGCATGAAGAAAAAAGTGCACAAAAGAAAGTTGTGTAAGAATGTCCTTGGACAGGTTTTTCTTGTGAAAAGAAAATTACTAGCCACTGTATTTCTTGTTAGATATATTCTTCAGACATGAGTATACAGGGAGGCAACAACACATACATCCACACCACATAACATGAAAAATAAACTTCACCATTATTCTGTTTTGTTTTTTTTTTCTTCTTCATTAAATCATCCAGTTTTCATACAAAAACTGTACATATTTGAGCCTTGGATTTGATATATCATTTTCAATAAATATCTACAATCTAGTAATTAAACTTTTTGCTTAGATTGATTTACTCTTAAAGTCTGAATGAATGGATGGCTGTACATATTTTAGCATAGCTAGAGGGGGAGGGGGAGGGGTATGAGGAGGGGGTTGGACCTATGAACATACTACATAGGAGATGACAATGATGGGGGTGATTGTGTAAGTCAGTTGCCATGTCCATGTAAAGGCAGTACGAAGCGGTCGGGCGGCATTAGAGCTTTTGGCTGTAAGGAAGGGATGGGGATATACAAACAATGAGCATATACATGCCCATCTACGAAAAAGAACAAAACTCTAACACTGACAATCTGACAAACCCTAAACTGCAACTTCTTCGCCATGCAGTTTGAAAAAACCATTCATTTAAAAGTCAATTGTTTAGCAAGTTCGCCATCAAAATTGAAAAAAGAAAACAAAAAACAAGAGAACATCAAGATCTGGAACAGTTTCACCGACAATCGTATGTGCTTTTTGGATTGAGCGCTTGTTTTATTTTGGGTTTTTTTTTTTACAAACATTCAAGTTCAATTTCCTTATTTTTGTCCACAGCTTCTAAATTTGGGAAGCTAAAAAGTCGATTTGGAGGTGACAACAATTGTAAGCGCATAAAATATTCGCTGAAGTAGTTCCAAATCTAAAAAAGGAAGACTGGAAATCAAAAGCATATTCTCAAATTAATGGTATTAATGGTATTTACATCTACGTAAATTTTGCAACACTAATTTTTGAACAAACCCAAAAATTCAGCTATTCAAAAATGATAACCAAAATCAATCATAAATCAATAATGAAACTGATTTGAGGGTGTAAACAATAATAATAATAATAATAATAATAATAATAATAATAATAATAATAATAATAATAATAATAATAATAATAATAAAATAAAATAAAAATCCCAGAGACAAAAGAACAAAGCAATTTTAACTTTCACACACTACAACCAGATGCACAAACTATAAACAGACACAGTCGAGAGGGGCAGCTGATGGACAACTGCCACCTCTGTCATGTGATCCGGAAGACAAATATATCTGTTATTGTTAGTCTTAAACATGTAAACAGGCGTGCAGTCTGGATGTACGTCAAAGAGAGAAGAAAATTGGCTGAAAATGGGTTAATTTTGTACTGCAAGATGTTGTTGATGCATGCTTAAAGTAAGTTGCATTTAGGGAGAGTAGACAAACAACACAGCAAGCCGGGGTCAGGTTACACGTTAAAGGCTGAGAGAGGTTAAAGGTCAGAGATGCCATCTAACCAAGGCCTGCAGGTTACAGAGGCATGCAAGGACAGATTGTACTTTCGCTGCTGCAAAGGCACGTCTTTTCAGATTCAGAGTCATTTGGTTTTAAACCCTCAATCACAAATTCCGACCTGTTACTGTTCGAAAGAAAGGATGGTTTAAGCTTGACACCCACAGACTTTGGTTCGAAGGCTGTACAGTACTCAACTTGGAATTCCACAAGAGGGCAGAGGACTCAAAGCACAGCAACCGTTCTAGAAGTTGCTGGGTAGAACCGTTGAACCGTTGTTATTAAAATGAAGCCAGCGAATGCACGAAGGCTATTAAAATGAAACTAATCAATGCATGAATAGAAATGAAGCTGACTACTAAGCACCCAAGTGTCAATATCGGCAGCACAGCTCCAGATTTATTTAGAGGGCTGTTGAACTCGGTGCAGATCTATGTACACAGTAAAACTGCAATAAAAAAGAAATGATCCCTGACAATGAAGATTGTGTACAGCAAGGATCCTGCTTAATGGCCCAGGAGGTGACCATAAATGAACATGTGTGGTTGGTTTAGAATGTACAACCTTTTTCACACTCCTTGTAACATTTAGATAAAACAAGTGTTTTTTTTTCCCCACAAAAAACAAAATTTAACAAACTGTTGTGGCCAATGTTTGCACACACAGGTAAGAATTCAGCTCTGCTGCATAACGATGCCTTAATTGATGAAGAAACAGACAGATTTGACCTATGACCTAGTGGTGGACAGCAACCTTTCAAAAGTGAACGAGCTAATTGGTTGCCGTTGCAACGTATGAAGCAGAAAAGCTTCTAACTGTCTGCTTTCTAGCCGGCACTTGTTCTTTTTCGAACAAGCTGAGTGAGCTGGAGTCTGCACATACTGGGGGTGGATGCATTCTTTGAACTATTATTAAGACTTCTTTAAGGGGAAAATCAGAGATGCCATACAGTTATAGAACACATTTTTCTCTGTTCACTTAAAGAACCTTTCAATGGAAAATAAGACGCATGAGAACTTTCACAACAGTCAAAGGACCTCCAATGTAGGAATGTCCAGCATTCAAGAATATGTATAATGCAATGTGACTATTCCTAAAATGAGGGGGTTCCTTAAAAATGTAAAAGGTTCTTCACATGCACGAGCTTCAAGCTTAAGAAATCTAGGGCAATTTTGAGGGATGTTTTCTTAGTTTGACCTAGTTTTATTCACCTGATAATTAGGAAAGTATTTATAGGAGACATTCACACAACAGATATTTTTATTGTCAGAAATCTGGGGCTACTCAACTTCATTTTTGGTGTGTATTTCTTTGCTTATAATCCTGTTGGGAATTGATAATTCAGAGTGTTTTTGAGCAGCAAATGCAAGATTTTCTTCGCTATTTGCAATTATTAGATTGACAATAAGATTTATAATAACACATTCTTCAAGTAGTACAAACTAAATAATAATAATAATAATAATAATAATAATAATAATAATAATAATAATAATAATAATAATAATAATAATAATAATAATAATAATAATAATAATAATAATAATAATAATGAAAAAACAACCTTTATTATTTTTGTTATTTATGAATGTCAGTATTATCCCTTCTGATGACCTTTATTCTAGAGTTTGATCACTGTGAGCTGCACACACTCTTTAACCAATATTTGGACCATTGATGTCATTAGCCCCACCCCCTCTCACTGATCAGTCAGAGTCTGCATGCAGGGATTTAATTCAGCTGCTTTCTGATCTGGATTACTCGCTGATAATTTATCTCACAATAATGAGACAGTAAGAGTATGTCTTGAGGTTTGAACTGGGCACTCTATAGCAGCCAAACAGCTAAAGCTACCATGTCTAATGCCAGGTGTTGACTAGAGGGGTATCAAGCCCCCAACATTGGGGTGTGGAACCGTGGAACTGTGTTCTCTGGAGTGCTAGAGCCCCATCCAACACTTCTGCTTCCACTGAATGCAAACAGATCCTTCCAGCAATGTTCTTTTTTCATTTAGAATAAGTCATTCCCAGAAGAGTACAGACTGTTTACTGCAGCAAATTCTAGAAAAGCACCTGATTATTACGCTTGATTTTAAACCAAAAGCTGGATGAGTGTGTGTGTGTGTGTGTGTGTGTGTGTGTCTGTAAACCTCTGTTCAGAGTGTCTATTTGATTAGATAACTATGTATTGTGTCAGTGTAGGGGACTCCTGAATATCTGCATTGTTTATCATCATCAAATCTCTGTCAACATCCTTATTTCACATCCATCTATCAAACAAACCTAAACCTGGATTTGCTCTAAAATCTGGTTTAAGAATCATCAAATGTGAGGACTAATATTCTATGCATAGAACGAAAGTGTAATGAGGTGATGGCACACATTAAATGAAAAATGGGAGAGTGTATCACAGCATGCAAATGTGACCCTTTCCGCTCAATTAGGTCTACCTTAATGTGTGTGCTCTAGCAACAAAAACGCCGAGGAGAAACACGGCCTGAATTCTATATCAAATATCGGATGTACATGATTTACCTCTGGATATTATGAGCTTTTATTACTAGTCTTCATAAGAATGGAAACGGCATTTGAAACGAGGGTTGTGTTTACAGTCACAGCATCCCAGTGTTCTTTGGGTGGGTGAGAAATCACATTCAGTGATCATATCGTTATTATTATAAGATGGGAAAAAGCTTTAATGGCAATTGTGCCACTGCTGAAGCTGAGCGTAGATGTTGCATAGAAGCAAACAATAAGGGATTTTAATCCAAAGGGGTTTTATTTACAAAACTGTCCATTACTATAATTTAGTGGTGAGTAATATGAGTTACTGTATGTGAGACTGCAGCAGGGATATAATGTCATTTGCATTTCTGTATCTTTCCTTCATGAAGTATATAAAGAGAAGCCATGATGGCTGTAAAATTAGGTTAACTTTGGTGAATTTTGACTTACATTTGCATCCTCAACCAATAGTGCTTCTGCTCTGGCTGTGGAACCTGTCCCATGCTCCGTACTGTCTCTGCTCTGTCTGAGCCAATGTTGGTTGTTGTAGTTTCAAAACAGGAGATACTATAACTCTATAACTATAAAAATAGCACATTATATTTGAATCTATTGAACTAAAATGAAAGACTAGTTTTTAGTCACAGCCATTCTGCCAGGTGGCTATGCTGCTGTGTTGACTTCATCGGCATACTTCAAACAATGGTGGTGGAACTGAGTAATTACGTTTTCGGAGTTGGAGCTAATAGCTGTTTCTTCCACTGAAATGAAAGGTTCACGGCTCACTAGTGGTCCCTCACCCAAAGGTTGAGCAACCCTGCTCTCAAATGTGAGGCTTGTCAGTCATTTTTAAAGTAGTTTGATATGCTTTGATATTTTTAAAAGGTGGAAGAATTGAAATCAGCTGTTCATCTATGTGCATGGTTTGGACATAAGTAGAATGCATCTGTTTTGCACCTCAAGCTGTCCTAACAATGTTTTTAAAGTGATACAAAATAGCTATTCCAGACTTTTCAGGGACAATGGGTCTTATTTACAAATATTCAGCTAAGAATCTTGTTAAATTTGGTCTTTAGAAAAGTCCTAACAAGTGTTTTCATCCGATTCGGGATGTTTTCGAAGCACAGAAGTGTTAGGGTGTTAGTGGTGGTTCGGGAACCAGCCTTGTGACTGGAAGGTTGCCGGTTTGAATCCCTGAACTGGCAGGACATGACTGAAGTGTCCTTGAGCAAGGCACTGAACTCTCCTGCTCTCTGGGCGCTGAGGATAGGGCTGCCCACCGCTCCGGGCATGTGTGCTCACTGCCCCCTGGTGTGTGAAGTCACTAGTGTGTGTGTTTGGGTTAAATGTGGAGGATTAATTCCTGTGTGTGCAAAACACAGTGGGTTAAAAAAGTATAATTACTCACTTATTACTCATAAAGCGAAGGAATCCAAAATAAGAAAACGTCAATGGTGAGTCTTCCTAAAAATTGCATTTCAGTTGGCTTGTGAAGGATATTCTTAATAACAGTCAGTGAATAAAGCCCAAAAATATTACCTATGAATATGAAATATTGCACCTTCAACTGAGATCAGACAACAGTCCCACCGATAGTGGAAAAAAGCTGTTGTTCCATTTCTTTAATGGTTGTCAGTGGTGGCAATTCTAGTTATTGCTCCTTTAATGTATGCGAGGTGGGTCTCTGCGGTATGTCTTATCTGTGGTTACACGATAGATGGGCAATTAAGCCGATCCTACACTGTTGATCAGCCACCTGCTGGTATGTTATAACCACAACATCTCCAGCACAGGATGGAGCCAAACAACATTGTGTCTTCAAACTCCACCATTATTCCCAATCTCCTGTCTTTATATTCGCTTCATGCATTGTAGAGGTGCCTAATTGCCTTTGAGTCTGAAGGTTTTCACCTCTCTTTGAGCAGCATGGGGCAAAAAACAAGCTCCGCTCACTTCAAAGCACACAGCAGCTTCTTATTCTATATGGAGGACTGCCTTGAGGAGCTGAGCAAAAGCCTATGTATATTAGACGGGCCTACGTACATGCAGTGTGAGCTGCGAGACTTCAAGGTCTGAGTTTAACAAATCATGCCATCTGGTGTTCGAAGTATGGAAAGATAAGAATGTGTAATTGCCATAATGGTCGTCACCAAAGGCATGACTACCGCCTTCCTAATCAGCTCCACCAGACCTCCAGACACCCGCGGAGAGAACATGAATTTGAAAGTATAAAAGGATTTTAGAATCCTTCTGAACTGAGCACTGAGACTAAGTCTTTATTTTAGTATAATGTTTCTACACTCCTAAAAATAAAGATCCTACAAATGGTTCTTTATGTGCAGCCATAGAAGAATCACCTCTGGTTCCATAAAATCGTTCTCTAAATGAGTACAAAACCTTAACATCAAGTGAAGTCTCCCTAGACCTCTTTAGACATCTCTACAAACACAGCTCTTTACAGATAAAGTGGTTCTTCCACGGATGAACTCAAAGAACCCCTTCAAGGACCTTCATTTCATGTTCGTATTTAGATGACTATGTAAATATGGGACGTCTCACTGCATTGCATCAAGCACAAGGTCATGTTCTATGTTTCACAATGCAGAGCATTTAAAATCAGACATCCCAGCTTCGGCTTCATCTCAGAGCAGCACTTTATGGACAAACAAACTGGGACCCCAACATGTTACACCTATGGGAGCTTTTAGGACATCCCATTCTAAATGCATAGTCATTGACATGGAGCCGTTGCCCCTTTGCGGCTCTAACTGCTGGTTTGGAACTCTGTAACTTTACATGGTCTGAAACTTCACGGCTGAGCTGCTTTGGTTCCTAAACGCTTCCACTTTTCTATAATACCACTCATAGCTGATTAGAGAGAAGAATTTTCCCCAACTGACTTCACAATGGTGGGATCCTATTACAGTACCACACTGGAATTCAGTGAGCATTTTAGAATGACCCATTTTCTCACAACTGTTTGTAAAGGCACAGTAGGGTAGATGATTGATTTTATACAACTGTGGGCCTGAACGGAAAACCTCAATTCAATGAGTAAGAGGTCAGTCCAAATACTTTTGTCTAAATGATGTGCCATTTTGATTACAAAACTGTCTGTAATTTGGACAAAAATAAATAATGCACTGATTTTTAATTGCATGATTATTGTCTATTTTTCTTTTTTTACCTCGTCTTTACATACATTAATGAATTGCATTTTGAAAATTGTCCTAGTTCTATAGTAGCATCCAAGAAAAGTGTGAAAATGAGATTTGTTGGAATATTTGGGTGATGAATAATCGATGGGAGACTGTTAACCCAGGCTGTGTTTAACCCCACCATGTCCTGCATGCTAAGTGTGATAAGAAACTAAACTGTAAGAGCCCTAAATTGACCATGACACACCACTGGAGCTGTTCAGGTGGACCAGCTGCCCAGATAATTAGGCCTCGAGGGTCTTGTTGCCCCTAATTGGGAGTCAGTTTTACTTTCGTCTTGTTCAAAAGGAACCCTTTAAGATGTATCCGCTTCAAACGTTGAAAACAAGTGCATTTAGCTGCTCGTTCGAAGGACCAACCTGTAGGGTACCAACCAATGAGAACTAGAATAGAATAGAATAGAATAGAATAGAATAGAACTTTATTGATCCCTTGGGAGGGTTCCTTCGGGGAAATTAAGGATATAGATATATCAGCGTGTCATGATATTATTATTGATTCTTAAGTAACTGTTGTACGCTGTCTTTAGATCCCATCGTTCTGAAAAGTCTTAGATTTGATGCTCATGACGGTGTGTTTTAATGACAGTTTCCCTAAAATATGCTTCAAAGAATCTGGTATCGTAGTATAATGAACCGTAAGCCCAGTATCATGATAAATATTGTATCGGAGTGGTCCTTGCCAATACACAGCCCTATGGAGTACTCATCAAATACTTTTTGTCCAGTAATGCAATTATTTGAATATTAACAGGTACATTCTTTGTAATACTGTGGTAATTGTACTTGGAGTGCAGCTCATCATTAATTGGCATAACCTGTTCTGTGAGAAACTGAAAAAAAACATTTGTTCATACTCTTATATATATATATTATTATATTTATATACATGCACGTGCAGATATTGGGATAAGCATGGCAGGAAATGCTTGGAGTTTGCAACTATTCAACCAGCAGATCTTCCAATTTAAGGGAATGCAGCATTACAAACTTTATGAATCTATATCAAGTCCTCTTATGGAATTCCTGAAAGGAGAGGGGGGGAAAAGGAGGGAAAATCCAACAGTTTTACAAACAGAGAACAGAATCACATGACGATACTCCAAGACACGGACAAGTGGACAGATGCAAACACAGAACGAGGGAGAGAAAAAAATGCAGCAGCAGTCTTTGCAACCGCAACCACGGGAATGATGCTAAACTCAAACTGGCTCATACATAAACCAATCCGGTTAGTCTGAACACGGAGGGGGGTTATGTGTGGAGCACATGAAATGGCGCCATGCACTAAAGGATGAGAGAGAGAGAGAGAGAGAGAGAGAAAGAGAGAGAGAGACATAGAGCTCTCCAGAGGATGATTCTAGCTGAAAAGCTATCGTATAACATGCCACAGATGACTGCTCGAGAGAACATGAAATTGATAAAAAACAGATATTTTTGTGGCAATAAAATTCTTTTTATGCCATCTGCATTAAAAAAAATTACACTATATGCAGACCGGCTCTAAACTGGGAGAGGGTAGGGACTGGACTGGGGGGACTGGAGTGGATAATCGTTCTTCATCATTCTGTAAACACAACTTTCTTAACATTATCGTTAAACATGGGGGAGCCCAAAACTTTGTTCTGATGGCAAGAAAAGATTTTGTTGCCAGTTATTTGCTTTGTTAATCAAGAGATGGGAATGCTGACGTAGAAGTTTGATGGCACAAATGCTCAAGATAATGGAGGAAAAAATCCATTTCAACACCAAAAAATCATGCGGCACACGATGAGGCGAGACGACAGGAATGTTGCTGTTTTATTATTTTTTTTTGGATAGCTGGGAAACGGATGAGGACACCGTCTATAGAGAAACCAAATTAAAGGTAACAAAGGAAAGAAACAAACCGAAAGAAACTCAAAGAGACCACAATCAAACAGGAACTCAAAAGGAGAACTGAAGAGAAACAGCCAGACATGCTTTACAGAAGACCGTCTGGAACAACAGCGTCTCATGCAGCTTGTCCACGTTAACTGATGCTGGGGTTAGAATGACATGAATTTCTGTGTAAACGTGACTGGATGATTGGGGCCCTGCCAATATCTTTCTTTATGAGTACATAAAGATCAAGATACAGAAGGAGAAGTACCAGGACTTCCACCGGGGCTACATCTACCTAGGACTAACGTTTGAAAGAAATTGGGATTGACCAAAATAGGCAGCGCTGAAAACCGGCTTCTCAGAAAGAAAAACAGAGCCTTTGGGCAGTCTGTCAGTCTGTCATGTTCACGTAAAATATTTATAACACCCAATTTATACAGGACAAAGAGCCATTAGTGAGTGCCATATGTGTGAGGTGAAAGATAAAGCCCTCTTTGTGCTGAGAACTGATGAGGGTGTTTGAGATGAAAGAACTGCGGGGCATGATCTGTTAACAAATGCTGTGGCGTGCACTATAAAGCTATAAATGATCATCTCCCTTAACATATGACCATTACGATAATGGATGTGACCATGCATGCTGATATTATTTGTGCATTACTCTGCTGAAAGGGTTTCACATGAACTCTGACTTGAACACGAACCTTGTTCTCAAAACGACTATTGTTCTCTTTTGCAGATCGTGAGGCTGAAGAACCTTTGCATTTAAAAGGTTGTTCACACTCATAAATTGCTTCAGCAAATATGATTGTTTATGGAATAGTGTTTTTGAGCCTTTTGGGGGTTTTTTTTCCAGCCAGTGGATCAACTGTCCCACTCGCGGCATGTGGTACTGATAATTAGAACATACATGGTTGAAACTTGAGTTTCATCAGAGTCTGGCAAAAATTATGCACGGATGATTTTGATTTAAATGTTGAGGTTGAAATCTGGATTCTACTTAGTTTTACTTTTTGATGAAAAAAAAAAACAGTCTGCTACAGAGAATTCACTCCTGCACTCCTGCACTCTCTGTCTGCTACAGAGAATTCACTCCTGCTCCTCAGGACCTTATCACTGATGTATCAGCAGTGAAGTGTCTGAATAGAATCAGTTAACACTTTTCATTTTTATTACTGTTTTAATAAATTATTATTATTATTATTATTATTATTATTATTATTATTATTATTATTATTATTATTATTATTATTATTATTATTATTATTATTGTATTAATAAAATCATAAGTTGCTGAATTCAGCTGTTTTTCACTTTATTTGGAGAGTCCATGTTCAGATCTGTAGATGTACAGAAAGCTTAACATCCTCAAAAAGCTGCTATAGACCAGGTCTGGAACTGGATTTTAACCGGATTAGGTTGGATTAGAGTTAGGATCTAAAACAGGTTAAGATTACGCTTTTGTGTTGGGGTTTGGGTTGGGATTAGGTTTTGGTCTGATGTTAGGGTTGGAATTATGGCCAGAATGACGGTTAGGATTGGGTTTGGGTTGGGATTAGGATAAGAGACAAAATGGGGGTTAGGATTATGTTTTGATCTGAAGTTAGGGTTAGGATTAGGGGAGGAATGAGGGTTAAAATTAGGTTTTAGGTTGGGATTAGGGTTAGATTTAATGCCAGGATGATGGGTGGCTTTAGAACTAAGTTTTGGGTTGAGGTTAGGGTTAGTATTAGGTCCAAGATGAGGGTTCAGTTTGGGTTTTGAGATGGAGTTAATGTTAGTATTAGGGCCAGGGTTAGGTTAAATGTAAGGCTGGGTTTTGAGTAATGGAAATGACATATTACTTCACGTAACATATCAGCAATAAATCTAAAGTCAGCAAAGCATCAGCAGTAAATCTTTGGGAAATTTACTTCAGTGTATTCAGATGCATCACTGCTGCTACTGCACTGACATGGTGTTGATGTGTTACTGACACGCTGTAAAGAGTTCATTAATGATCTACATTAATAACCACAAAAAAATAAGTATTTATTTATTTATTTAATTCAAAAATAAACCTAAATACAACTTTTTGGTTATGACAATATCTGGGTTATTGCACTGTGTTAGAATTAAGTTCAGTAAACATCTAAAATCTGCAGAAAAGGGTTTATTTTTATGTTTATAAAAATTGAAAATGAACCAAAATGTCACGTGAACAGGGGTCTTCAAACCTGTTCATATGACTGAAGCTTGTTTGTTGGTTGTAGGGAATGAAATTGAGGGTTTTGTTGGGGGCAGATGTTGAAACTGAGGATTGCACTGTGTTTTGCTTCTGTAATGTAATATTGTATATTGTGTTTTAATAAAGTATTTGTCATATATTCAAGTTATGACGGAAATGAGTTTATTAGCTAACTAAAGCATATTTTCTCTTCAGAGATGAATGTACAGTGGTGCTTGAAGGTTTTTGAACCCTTCAGAATCTTCTATATTTCTGAATAAACTTGGTTTTAACCCTAATCAGAATTTTTAACAAGGTTCTAAAAGTAGACAAGGAGAAATAAATCAAACTAAAGAGGAACATCAGGACACGTGTCTGTGAGCTGATTTTCAGGAGAATGAGGGTCATGCAGCAAGACAATGACCCTAAACAGACAAGTTGTTCTACCAAAGAATGTTTAAAGAAGAATTAATATAATATTTTGGAATGGGCAAGTCAAAGTCCTGATTTTAAGCCAATAGTAGTAGAACCTGAAGCAAAAATAATTACTGGAAATGTTTAGTTGTATCTTGAAAGACATGTTATAGATATGTAATTGGACTTTCCTCAATAAATATGTGATCA
Source organism: Acestrorhynchus altus (assembly GCA_034509495.1). Classification (NCBI taxonomy): domain Eukaryota; kingdom Metazoa; phylum Chordata; class Actinopteri; order Characiformes; family Acestrorhynchidae; genus Acestrorhynchus; species Acestrorhynchus altus. The sequence goes on along the minus strand of CM067513.1, from coordinate 30,244,661 downwards.
ATTGTAATATTTGGTCTTGTTTGTTTGACTTGGTTTTTCTTTTCTACTTTTAGTTTTATTGTGGCAAGAGTCTAATGTCAGATTTATGCAGAAAAATGGAAAATTCTATTCAAGCTCCACTGTATTTCATGCATGGTCCATGACAAAATTAAAAAATGTACTCAACAGTACAGTTCATATCCAAGAGTATACCCACAACACTGGATTACCGTTGTTTGGGCTATTTTATTACAGCTAATTTAGAATACTGGATGGGGGGTGATCTAAATAGCCCGCATTTGCTTTAATTTTACATTTGGATGACAGACATTTCCTTTTTGAACAATATTACAGTTTCATCGAAAAAAGTCAACACCCAGTTTCTTTCAAAATCAAATAGGAAATTCAACATGATTGGTAATTTGATTGTATTGTAATTTTTGCTTTTGGATTGGGAAAAACTAATAGCAGAATAACTTGTTCACACTAAACCAATCAAAATGATACAGTTAAAAAAACAAAACAAAATGAAATCGAACGAAAATTGGTACACAGAAATTCGATGATATCTGTTCTCTATTAAAAGAATGCTTAACTCAGGCCTCAAAAGATGAGGGAACCGAAAGAAACTCAGGAAACACTACTTCCATCACAGTTACTCTTCTACATATCACACTGTAAAGTTGGCTGAAAGCAAATTTCAAGAGAGAAATCTCAAAATGTATCATGGACCAAAATGCAATCCATTGTCACATTGCAGAAAAAAAACCTCTGAATATGATACATTTTGAAGCATCAATGCAGAGAACATGTCACGTCTCCATACTAATTTTGTACTTATGCCCTCGCAAGGAGTGGGGAAGACAAAATTAGCAGTAAATGTGAGCATGTTAACCACTTCGGAAAACCCCATGGGCAAGTGTAGCTCGTAACTGATAGTGTAGCTTAAGGGGAGAAGGATTCTGTGATCAGGTCCCACTTTGACTACTTGAGTGGAAATTGGTCAGCGTTAGAAGAAGTAAGCTTAGTAAGCTGAATGGCTATGTGTCTCAGCATGCTTGGCTTTGGTTGAATAGACTAGGAAAGTTACACTTTATCTATCCATGGGGGGGCGGCGATGCTTTGAGGATCTAATCCTCTGTTGCAAATGAAAGACCACCACATAGGAGCAAGCAGAATTAAACTGACCTAGCCCACCTGCATGTTCGAGGTTGCACTCCTCCAAGTCCTCGTCATCGCTGGAGCACTCGGCGGACGTGCCCATGTCGTCCGTGCTCTGTAGTTTGTCCAGAAATTGCAAGAAACACAGAAAATGGGAAAAGTCAAGTATGTGTTAATTGTTAGAGGTACATCAGCATGGTGCACATCATGGGATTCAGTTACAGCAAAAATGATTTTGTGTAGACACAAAAAATAATGATGTCATTGTTGCTTGGAAGATCCAGGAGAAGAAAATGAAGATGCTCTTTTGAAGGGAACAGCACGGTGGACGACAGACGCACTAGGACCTGCATGATGTTTTGACGATGCTTTTATCCCCCATAATTTGATCTCAGATTCTTAAATTTACATTTTTCCTGCTTCAAAAAAAATCACCTTCAAGAACTGACTGTTCATATACTGCCTATTATGTATGTCTTTCCCCTTAACCTTTAGAACCACATGTTAATTCTCTGAAATAATTCATAAATAATTCATAGTTTAATGTACCAAAAAAAAAAAAAAACTAAATAAATAAATAAATAAAATAAATTAATAAAAAAAAAAATCTAGGGACAGTCATACATGCCTAGAGTTTCTAGGCTGCATAAATTTGTCTTCATCTGAGATATAAATTAACAGCATTTAAATATTTCTATAAATTTAACCATGTTTTGATAAAACATTTAACTGTGCATGAAGTTTTTTTTCAGTTGAAATGCATTGATTTTCATTAATTAATCATTTTTGTTTGGAAAAAATGTGATGTTTGTAATGATTAGATTGACATGGACACTTACAATTATAAGTTGTTCACAACACAGTGGTAAACAATACACTTATTCTGACAATGGTCTGCTGTCTACCACCCGATAAGCAAACTCTTTGAAGAGCACCTCATTCAGCACCATGTTTTCTATTATTAAAGCTGGTGACTGTAAATGTATACCTATGACATGGTACAGTGTAGCATACACCTAGATCTTGAGATCTACGTAGATGTTGCCATGAATAAAGCTCATGGGTGCACCATTTGAAAACATTCAGAGAAATACTTCCAATAGAATAGGACTCTCTGGAGTAGATAAACATTAATCTATTGACACCACGCCATCAAGTATTTTTTGGAGGAGCTGAGAAGTTTGGGGTGAGGTGGGGTGGTGTTCAGCCAACATTCTGACCTCAGTATCACTCTTGTTGCTGAATGCAATCAAATCCTCACAGAAATGCTCCAAAAAACTGGAGAGTAGAGACAGTTACACCAACAAAAGCAGGATAAACTCAATTTAATAGCCTTTATTTTGGAAGAAACAGTGATTGAGCAGGTGACCCAATACTTTTGTCACACAGAAAAAGACAAAAGAAATGCAATTAATACAAATTAAACTTGAGGTTGGTCAGTTTTCTGTATTGACATCGTGCACATAATGTTCAGAAATGCATACTGTGGCATAATTTATGTGCTACAATAACATACCATCACCACCTCCACAACCGAGCTTCAGCGTCTAATCAAATCAGTCAAAGTAATCAAGTGTAATTGTCTTCTTCGTATTTATTAGGCAATAATTCACAGCACTTCCCTACAGTCTTGGGGGGGGGTACCGTTCATGCAGGGGAGGGATGTTTATGTGAAAGACTGTGGACCCCAATCATTTCAGAGAGTCACCTCCATCCAGCCCCTTCAGTAGTTTGCATGGATTTTCATTACTGTACATCACTGCTATTGAGCGAAGTGTGTGAATGCAGCACTGCAGTCAGAGATTATCTGTGTGCCTGCATCGCCCCCACTTCTGATTTATCCCCCAGCACTCTCGCCAGCCAATGCAGAGCACTCATTTTTCACACCCTGAGCTTGGCATGTCTTTATTAGGAGCAGATTAGAATGCAGGATAAAATAAGCACTGTCATACACCAGGTTCATGAAATTATAAATAACACAAGGAGTAATGGAGAGTACTCTCATCTGTGAAGCCACAGAATCATAAATATGATTGGGCTTGACGGGCTAATAAAACGCTTCCCAACAAACACTCACACAAACACACACACACACACACACATTTTCCTGGTGGACTTGGCTGGGGAAGAGATTTTCCCCCCATTTTGGTTTGAGGATGAAAAAAGTTTGTGTGATAAAAATGCATTCAAATGCACATCAGTGAGACGGCAGGCAGGGTGACTTTCCACACCGGAGTACTGTGGAATATTGCTCTAAGTAAATATAAAATTATTCATTGAATTTATATTTAGTGTGGCAAACGCCTCATCTTGTGCCTGAAAGAGGGGAGATCACAGATGCAAAAAGCAGTGAGAGAAGTAATTGACTGATTCCAGAGAGAATTCAAAATGATCTCGGCTTTGCCCGCCTCCCACACTGACTGACAGAGGGGTGTCAGATGTCATAAGCGACCAAGAGCCTGGTCCACTGTTGCTGTTCAGTGTTAAATATCGCAAACATAAAAGATGACTTTTGGGCAAAACCTCAAACAAAAACTTTTAATGGAGGTCAATATAATTTTTTTGCGTGTTTTGAAGCATTTCTATTGGTCCATGAATCATGAATTGTTGATATAGTGTGAAGAACAATTGTTAAAGAATTTTTGACATTCAAATGATATCAAAAAGTGAAAAACAGCAAAGTCAGCTGAGCGTATCTCAGAAAACTGTGAAAAAACCTTTTTTTTGTTCATAATTTAATTGTCATATATTTTATATTTCTTACATTTCAAGCTTTTTAAGATTTTGGTTTAAATCCTGATACTGGTTTGTAATTAAGTCAAAACTAAATTTGCAATAATGAGCGATTCTGGATTTATGATTTTTATGAGCTATAAGCAAAACTAATCAATAGAGAGAAAAGAAATCGAAAGTATAAAATATGTCCCTTTATTATATTTATGAATATAAACTCAGACTCTAACTTTCTGTATGAAATTATGAACATGAATGAACTTTTTCACAATATTATTATTTTTTTTTTTTCGATTTACAAGCAAATCCCTGTAATTATGACACATCAATATCCAAATCAAAGCTGCGTCCTGTATCCAGTCAGAGAGCAAAATGAGATGTTTTGAGTGTTCAGAGCTCCACCTTCACCTCCACAACTTAGAACCTAGCATCGTAAACACATTCAAGGTGGCTGAAGTTTGGACTCTTTCAGTCCCACAGTGTTGAGTTATCTTCTCACAGCAGATGCTGTTTATTTAGGACAATTTCATGATCTAACAGTTATTTGTTCTGGCAGGTTTGTTAAGGTGTCAGTTAAGGTGTAGGTTGAGGTTAGGTTAACAACAAGTTGAGCAAATTAAAATGTATGTTAAGGTGAGGTTTAGGGGTAGATTAAGGTGCAGAATAAGGTGTGGATTAAGGTGTAGTTTAAGAGTAGGTTTAGGGTGGTCTCTGACTATGGTAGGCTACAGCAGGTGAATTTACAATGCATTTCAGAAAATCAAACAAATCACAACACGACATCGAGAGCGAGGCGAGCGGTGTGGTGGCGAGTTGTATTGTCACTCTATTATCACCTATCGATACTTTTGTTGAGAAGGAGAAAACGGCCTAATCCGCACATTAACAATGGCAGAATATGTCTCTGCAGTGCATAAGCTTTTAACATTCATCTCTGCAGAAGGGCTTAATCACGTCCCTCTCTTAAACCAGGCCTGACAGTGACGGGAACTTAATATTGAACTCCTGTGAGATTAGCGCGTTTTCATATGCTTCCCAAAGCCTCCAGAGTGTAATGCTTCATGGTGTCCGACAGATAAGCAAATCCGCGCAAATCCTTTCAATTTATTTTCAGTCTTGAAGAAATTATGCATTATTTAAAGCACAAACCATTTGCAGCCCTAAATCAAGATTTGTCCGTTTATTGATTCCGCTCGGTATTCCTTGATAAGGTCGGCTAGGCCTTCTGGTGACTCCCTGTGTCTTTTAGCTCTGCATCAATTGGTACATCCTTGAGTGCAGATATAGGGAATCTATATAGTCTCCGTTCATTCAATCAGTCTGCGCTGCCTGGAGTGATTCTTTTCTGCATGCGCAACTCAACACGGATTCCCACCTGCCCGCGGCCCTGAGACGGGGGGGGAAACAGGACTCTGGAGAAGGCTGAGGTTCAGTGACGTGACCACTGGCCTGGTGCATTGAAATCTGATGACGCTTTGCTCTGGGGAAGCTTATATTACCTCCAGAGAAGGGATTCTGTTTAAGCAGCCAGAGTATTAAGACTGTGCCGTGGTTCCAGTGAACACAGAGCTAGCACTGCTTTCTTTGAGGATTAAAAAATGAAGGCGACTATTTCGCCAGCAAGCATGTTCTAATCGTTTTTGATGAAAATGGAAGGATTGCTTGGAGCAGAAATAAACTAGAATAAAACAGACACATCCAAAAGCAATAAAGAAAAGAGCAACAACTCTCTCTGCAGCAGAGGCAGGGAAAATCCTGAGCAGGTAAAGAAGCGTAGAGAAGCTGCTAACTCTGCGCTCCTCATCCTTTGAAGGCCAGAGACTGCAATCCCACTGAGATAAGCTCATTGTGACTGTCATCAAGGAGGCTGCATCAAAAGCTGGCCACTCTGCAGAAAAAATAAAAAGCAGGGGGGGGGGGATACACTCCACTAAATTATCCTGACTCTGTTTTTTTGTGCATAGCTATGTGAGACGACTGTCCTCGAGGTATCCGGCCTGAAAGCACAGCGAGAGAAAAGTGAGCATGAACACTCTCTTTGGGGCTGTGGTCAGGAACCCGGTCTACAATGGAGTCAAATGCAGCAATCATGGGGCATCTAAGCCAAGGTGTAAAGACTGTGATTTGGCTGAGGACAGGCAGCCTGGCTGCCCCCGGCAGGCCACAGCTCTGCGGCTCACTTCGGGCCTCCCTGGCGGCCCCACGGGGAGGGGTGATATTTTGGGTCTGTCACTTTGTGCATGGGGTTGGTTAGCATTCAGCTCTTCGCCTTGAGCCCTGCGCCGCCTATGCAAATCTGCTTAATCAATGCAGGATATTTACTGCAGCTCTGCTGAGAGATAACTGACAGCCTGGCCGAGCGGTGCCAGGAAATATTAGCGTCCTACTGGGTGCAGGAGGCAGGAGAGAGCTGTGGAGTGACGGGGCAGCATCTCAATTAGAGAGATTTAACTACTCTGGCAACCCTCAGGATCCACACGGAGGGGAGGAGGGGCGGCGAAAGCCTCGGCACAAGCTCGACTGTATGCTTTGAGCTCAAAGTAACTTAAAATAAGATAAAAAGGGGAAAACAAGGTGTCAACTCGTATGAAAAACGGCTGGAATGCACGCTCGTAAAACCGAGTCCAAGTCTGGTTGGGCTGGACATCATCATCCCCTATAAAACGTTACATTCTGCTGACTGCTGACCTTGAAAAATGCAGCCAAAATAAAGCCCTCTGCATTCATTTCCCCCCGTAAATAGGTTCAGCTATTGCTGCGCGTTGGAAGGAGGACATGGCTGGCAGAGCAGCCTTCTTATTATTTTTCCATGTAGCAGCTGCTGAATGGAGCTGCGAATCGGTCAGCAGGCAGGAAGAAATGATGGCAGACGGGGGGGGGGAACCAAAACGAAATGTCAAAGAAATACGGATCCAAAGGATCTTGCCATGACAGACATCTTCAGTGTAATAAACAAGGCAGGTCAGGCCAACAGAGGATGAACACAAGAAATGTTTGCCCAGACTACAGAAGGGAGTCTAACTTTGCTCAGGATTATCTTCCACAAACAATAGGATCTTTATAAAATGACCATTGATACATTGCTTTCACTCAAAAACGTTGTCTCTTTTTGTTGTTTTTCACTTTTTTTTGGCATAAAGTGAATCTAGCAGCTGATCTTAACATTCACTATGACTAGAAAAATAGAAATGAGCCAAAACAACTGGTAATATCACACCACCTGGTAATTATATTCACTTCATATAATGTGATGTACATGTTTGATACAAGGGAATTCGGTCTATTTTAAAATATGTCATATAAATGGACAAAATATGGATGAATATTATAAAATACCTTCTTAATACACGTCTCCCATTTACGTTTGCATTGGGTCTTGTTTTGTTTTTGCTCTCTTTCTGCATTTTGCTCTCTTTCTGCTCCCCCAGACCACAGAATAAGTTTCCTCACAGAATATTAACGTCATATACATATTCTGGACATGTACATGATTGTGTTATGCAGGTCTGGACATAAATAAGCTATACAGTGTGGACTGAGTGGCAGGAACATTTATGTGTGCAGCAAATTGCACTGCAAACACAGCACTGGCGACCCCGCAACCTCGAAATGAGCCATTTCTATTGAGTTGCTCAGTTCCATTTGGCTTGTCTTGCTAAGTAATTTAATTGAGGTCAGAGAGCCCCTTTTGTGCAACGGGGAACATTTAAACTAAAATTAGTGCTATATGAACATGCAGAAAGCTTTAAGCCCATTAACACTGAAAGCCTATTATTGAGTTGACAACATCACTACTAAACCTGCTATTTTACTTGTCTCCTCAAACAAGAATAAGGAAGAAATATCTGGAAACTGTGGTCCTTTCTTTTTTTCATTTCCATTATACTGGAGGAAATTTTCATACCTGTGCGAAAACATTTTCAAAACTATTTTGAATAAGATACTGCGGTGGGAAAGAGACTTTAACCTTTAGAAATTTTGTGGGATGTTTTCATAGTTTGACGTACTTTCATTCACCAAAAAAAAATGATAATAATAAAAAAAATTAAAAAATAAATAATAAAAAATTAGAAACGTATTTATAGGAGACCGTCACACATTGTTATTTTCAGATGATCCTAGGTTACTCAAACCTGACACTGAATTTGACAGGGTAAGTCTTGTAGATAGAGTTAGTCTTAAAGATAGGGTAAGTCTTAAAGGTAGGGTAAGTCTTGTAGATAGAGTTAGTCTTAAAGATAGGGTAAGTCTTAAAGGGTAAGTCTTGTAGATAGAGTTAGTCTTAAAGGTAGGGTAAGTCTTAAAGGGTAAGTCTTGTAGATAGAGATAGTCTTAAAGATAGGGTAAGTCTTAAAGGTAGGGTAAGTCTTGTCGTTTGTAATGACATCATGTCTGCAGGTATGAAGTCTAGAGAACAGTGTGTAATGGCCTGGAAAGTGCAGATATTGTATTCTAAATGTTCTAAGGCACCATTATACCCAGAAAACCCCAAAATCATGTGACAAGAACTAGTTATCTTGTCCCAGGGCTGCACTGGCACCGTAATTTCCCATGGACATTAAAGAACACTACTCTGACCTGTGGGACATACATCGTATTCCTCTGGCACCCACTCTCAGGCTCCATGAGCACACTAGTCTCACTCACAAGATAAAACCTCACAACTGGGCTTCCCCTAACCGTCCCCTGAGGTCACATTTCATGATCAGTTAGTCACACGACTTTTGGTTGATCAGTGTACAATACTTGCTACTAAGAGTTGGGAAGTGTAATGCATGCTTTGAGGCATGACTTAAAAATACGCTTTACACAAGCACTTCTGGACAAGCTGAGAGATACAGAAGCGGCGTGTAGATTGAGGCCAAAGAGTCGGGTTGTCAAACTCAAACTAGGTAATGCAAACCTAAATGCTTCAATTTACCTACCTGCAAGAGTAATATCACAGCATTGTACCCAACTATGCCCTGCATGCTTCACCAAAGTGACATGGTGCAGTTAGCACGTCACAACGATTTTAATTTAAAATAAAAATGCTACATAACATTGCTTTATGTCCAATCAGCATATGAAGAAAGTCCTCAAAGCAAAGCATTTGTCTCTTTCTCTATTAAATACTATCATTTTTTTTGTGGCAGCTGAAAGTGCTTGCTTTCAGAGCTGAAAGACTTTGCACGCCGTGTGAAATTCATTTTGAAACTGTTTGCCAACACTCCACGTTCTCGAAATGAAGCGGCAAATATTTACATATAACATATTTGAGCAGAGCTCAGCTCAAACAGCGTGGTCACATACATCAGCATGTCCACAGCGGAAAGCCTGCGGATGTACATCACACAGATATAGCACCCCCAAAGTGATTTACAGGGAAGACAGCGGTTGAATCATTCATTTCACAGCAGCCCCCACTCCTAATCGATTATACAGCACCAAGGAAAGTGCTGACAGTGGAATAATCTAGGAGATTTAAGAAGTTCCTTGTGTCATGTTTTTATGCCCCTTCTGATTTAAGGTGCAGGGATGGTCAATGTGTTTGAAGATGTATAGATTAGCTGTGAATTACAGGGGGCAAGGGTTAAAAACACTGATGTAATATTTGACTTCCTCCTGAGGGATGCATTAAGCATGGCTTGTGAAAAGAGGGCACTGTATTATCACAGGCCCTAATAGTAGACTCTATATGCCTGTTACAGTAACTGTCTATATGAATTATTAATCATCTGCAGTATGAAAATGCTTTATCACATGTTTAAAGCTAACAAAGCTTATGTTGGCAGATAATTAAAAAGAAAGAAAGCATGGTGAGGATTTAGTAAGCATGTCCAGAACCACAGGTTTAGGAAAATGATACTCTCTATAAAGTCCAGTTTCAGACAAGACTATCATGTAGCCTCTGTATGTAATAATAATTATTGCACGTGTATACTATTATGAAAGTGCCTTTGTGCATATCAGCAAAAAAAAAAAAAAAAAAAAAAAAAAAAAAAATATATATATATATATATATATATATATATTAATTAAGAAATATTAGTGCCTCTCAAACTACAATATTGTGAAAATGTTTAAAAATTTAACCCTTTCATGCATTTTGGTCACTACACTAGACAGCTATTTAACACTCATTATTTTCGACATGCATTTTCTTAATATTTCTGGATGGAATTCAAAACATTAAATATGAATTACATGTGAAGTGAAAAAATGCTTTTAGCTGATGCAAATCATAAATCCAGTATTTCAAATTAATAGAACATTTAACAAGATATTTAAGTAGTTTTGACACTGTGGGCAGGAGCTAAGTACGGCTGGAATCAGAATCTCCATATAGCTTATAAGCAGATGGAAGTACTAAGTGCTCTGGTAGATGTTGTGGCACCATAAACCATCTCAGACTCCAGACTTTCATACTGGACATCTGAGCTTGAGTTGAGAGTCCAACTGAGTTGATTCCCAGTTAAAATGCAGAATTTACCTCTGAAAAAAGGACTTTGGAGCAACAATCCAGTTTTTTCTCCTCTCCTCACTCCAGGTATGATGCTGTTGATACTGTCTCTTCAGGGAGCTAGATATAATAAATGATGCAGTATGTGTGTGGTCACTCTTGATGCACTGACCACTCTCCCAATTTCTTGACAAAAGCCTCATTGACAATCCTCTCAAGGCTGTGGTCATCCCTGCTGCTCATGCATCTTCTCCCATCACGTTTGCCCTTCTAGTCAATGCTCCATTAATATGTTTTGATACAGAAGTCTGAGAACAGTCTTCTGTGGCTCATCCTCTTTGTGGAGGGTTTCGGGGATCATTGCTTGGACAACTGTCAGGTCATCAGTCTTCAACATGTGGTTGTGTGCTGAACTAGACACAGTATTTATATTAGAAATGAAATGTTCTATAGAGTGAAATATTGGTGAAATAACCTTGATAATCATAGCTTTCATACCTTGTCGTGCTCTCCGACAGTCTTTCATATGCTGTTGGGTGACTTAATGCCATTCCTGGGACCGAAATCATGTAGCCATTTTTTAATGGAATGACCGGAATGAAATAGTTGACTATAGCTAAAGAGACTGTTTTCTATTTTATTTCTTAAATCAGCTTAAAAGAACATATATATATATATATATATATATATATATATATATATATATATATATATATATATATACATATATATTCTATAACACATAGAGTGGCATATAGAATCAGAAAAAATGCTAAAAAGAGCCCACAATGCTGGAATTGAATAAATCAGTGTGACTGTTTACCAAGTTCCTCCTATCGAGGATGGATTTTTCTTCTGCAACATTGTCACCCAAGCTCATGGAAGGGCTTAAATCCGGTGATTGTGTTGCCATGACATCCTGAATGAGCCTGAACTGCCTCACTGCTCAACACGGTCTTTCTTCCACATTGTCTTTTCAGCAGATCATGCCGTTTTTTGTTTTTTTTTGTGTTGTTCACTAAAACCCCACACATTTTCTCCATTCGGTGTGATGTCTTCACATATCAGTACTCAAACCCTTCAGATGTTTCAGGATGTTCGCCCAAGCGTTAGTTCGTGGAAGATTTTCCTTTTGGAATGGAAACGGGTTTTCCTTGTTGTATATTACACACCCAAAGAGATTTTGATGTTCTATAATCGTGTATGTGAGGCTCACAAGCCTTTACTGTTCCCAACGTCTTTTCCCTCAAAACCAAGCAAGCCCAGCAGAGACGCATGTATGACAAATTAAAATAATGAGACACTCTTATTGGTCTTCCTTGGATGTGGTGATGTCATCCCCAATTAATAAGATAAGATTGCAATCAGCTAAGTGATGAAGACATCTCCCCGGCTGTGCTCTTTGGAAACGTGTCAAATGATTTAACAGAGCTTCAAACGAGAGGCCAAACAGAGAGGCAAACTTTCCCCGGCTCTCTTCAGGAGATAATAATCTACCCCCTCGTCCCATAGTATGAGCGGCTGATGCTATCTTGTCCATCTCTGACGGGATGAAGAGCGAGCAGCTTGTCTTACATGCTGAATCAATAACGTGGGAGAAGATCGGTTTCAAAAAGACTGGAACTGTCCCTCCTTGGCCATTTCTGTCTTCTGCCATTTCATCTCACACAGTGTTCCCCAGCAGCCGCGCTCCTGTGTGTGATGCTGCATCGAATTTAACAAGCCTGTTGCAGTAGACTTGTCAGCTTCTGACCAGCATGCTGATTTCAAGTTGGTCATACTGGTTGACCAGTTAGGCAAAACTAGTAAAACTGCTCATGACATGCACATCTATGTTATTCTGGTTGACCAGCATAGTAATATTTGGTCACGTTGGTCATGGTAGACCAGCTTAACTCAAATGAATTCAAATGAAATTAAATTCACCTCATTGAAAAGTGGTTTTGCATTGCAGACCTACAAAGTGAATAGAGGCTGTACGTGTAACATCACATTGAAATCAATTTTAGTGAACTTTGACATGCAATTTCCTTGAACAAAGTGCTACTGCTTTGGCTGCACTGACCTCTAACACTGAGGACCGAGAGTGGATCTGCACTGCATATAAACCCATTAAAGGTGCCCTAGAGTAGAAAACCGTATTTACCGTGTGAACCGTGTGAACCGCAAAACCTTTTTTTACATCATTAGAACCCTGTAGCTGCTCATTACACTGTGCAAACAACTGTGGATCTATAGACCAATATAAATATTGATACATTTATTTATTTATTTATTTTTTCCATTTTTGATTAGTGACAATATATCGATCCCCTGGCTTGGTAAGACCATCACCCAACCCACTGTTTGCCACTGCTAGTCCACCCTTGGACCACCTGGATACCTGTCTTGCATACAAAACCTTAAAATTGATTCTAAAATGCACAGAGACTTTTGGGATTTTAGAAAATAAAGGTTTACAAATATGAAACACTCTACAACTATTATAAGAAAAACAAGGTCATTATTATTAATAAGTTCAACATGTTTCTTAAAGCTGAAACTGAAAATGATTTATCAAGGATAAAAAAAACTCAGAAATGAACAAGTGATAAGTTAACTTGACTGTTGGTGGAAAATGACCATCGGATGCCAGTGGACCACCAGCTTTGGTGTTAGTGGGCCAACAGCTCTGAGAGCTGTTTAAGAGCCCCGAATAGCTTCAAACAGAAGCATTTTACGTAGTACAGGTGTGTCTTTTGAATTAATGGAAGTGTGTGGTGCTAAAATTGCCTTTTAACCTTTGATTTTGATGCTGAATACTGTACTGAGACGTATCGTTGCCTGCTGGGGAGCAGCTATGGTTGTTTACGGAGTACGCGAAGTGGGAAATAAGTCCCTCAGTCAAATAAATGACCGCCCTAACCGACCTGTCTGCAGTTTCAGGTGCTGTTTTGCAGTTCGTATTCAGATGCAGTAGCCTGAAGGGACAAAAGCATCTGGCGACTACTGTTATGCACCCCGAGTACCCGTTCGTGTTTGCCGTGGAACAATACATCTTCGGAAGCACACATTGCTTATTAGCGTCTCGCATGGAATACGGCCCACAGCGAAAAGGCAAACCGGGCCACTTTGTTCCCCTACGTTCTTTTAACACAGAGTAGCAGCTACGTGCCTGATGCCAAAATCTAATTGCTAGCCAGCAATGTGCAAGGCGCCTTCCAACAGGAACAATTCATCTTCCTGTTTGAAAGGAAATGGTTCTGGGCCTTGATCTTTAATCATTCCAGTGGCCACAAGTGCAAGGTCACCGGGGACCTCGTGACTAACAGTCAGACGGAGTGCTCCCCATTGTGGCCCTCGTGCTAAAATTAGAAAGCAATACACAGTTTGTTTCAATTACAGATTCAAATCTGAAGCGGCGTCTTTCATTACGGCACGGCTGTTTAATTTGAGTTGCGGATGTGAAAAGGCTGGGAGATAAAGAGCCGGTCTCTCAGGCGAGGCTCTGGAGAGCAGGAGAGTGAAGGAGATGGAGATAGAGAAGGAGGACAGGAACATTACTAGTGTATCACATTTATGCACTGCATGCCACGCGCCAGCCTGACTTTATTACAACCACACACACACCGGCCGAAACCTTGACATCAGGAGATGAGAAAGCTCACGTCTTCTCTGTGAGCAGAGCCACGTCCAGAGTGTTGTACATTAGAGGGAAAACTCTGACATGAGAGAGACTGCAGCACGTTCTGCGGACTGTTCTCCTACTTTATCTGTCACGGTATAAATCAGATTCAGGAATAAAGTGTGAAGGGAGAACTCAGACTCGTCTGATGGCATCGAGTACGCGAACGTTCAGACAACTTTTGTTATTGGAAAGCTGCTGAGTGAAGTACTGAGCTATTGTTCCCGTGTCTTTCTTTGTGTGGAGAAATCCATCCTGAGCTCCGGAGCACAACACAATCCACTGCGTTTTTTTAATGAGAAAGGAGCCGCTGTGCTGCTGAAGTGCTTCAGCATCCATTTTTCACTACACTGAAGTTATTGAGGTGGTTGACACACATTCACTGTTGCTCCAGTGTACACAGTTAAATCGTAATACACTCACCACAGCTACATATGAGCTGAAACCGGCCAGGGATGCACAACGATATGGAATCACATTGTTACAGGCAGATAATTGCTTATCGGTATCAGGCAGGTGATGTATTTATTTAATAACCTGTTGTTTATCTGTTGGTGTTTGTTGTTCTATCTATGTGTTTTCATTTGTAGCCTATAGAAACACGGGTTCTATTTATCACATGTCGACTTTGTGGATGTATCCCCATTGTCCTAATTTTATAATGGCTATTTACATATTTACATTATATGTGCAAATGTTTGTGGACAACCCTGCCACACACAGCTTGTCTAGTCCCTAAATAGGACTCTCTGAAGCTCATGGCACCATGCCTAATCCCAGGCATTGGATAGAGGGGTATAAAGCCCCCCCCCCCAGCATTGTGCTGTGGAGTAGTGGAACTGAGCTCACTGGAATCTATCCAAAACCTCTGGGATGAATTGGGGAGTTTGGAACTTAGGGATGAGGTGGGTTGGCAATCTCACGATTCCATGATTGAAATCCAGCTTGAGAAACTAAATGAAATCCCAGTTTAAATGCCAAAGCAGCTTGCAGTGCATGTTTACTGCTCTGTCCACATGTACATGCTCAACCTGCATACAGACTCTGACTGATCGGTGAGAGGGGCGGGGCTGATGATGTCACCTTTTGGGTTACAAAGGAAAACAAGAAGGGGGAGGCTGATTGCTTTCTTTCTTTGCTCACACAGTGTTTAAATTTCAAAATAAAAGTGGGGGGAACATTACTAATAAATGTATGAATAATAAAAACAATAAAGGATACTGTAGTTTATCTCCTGTACGTGTGACTGTCTTCAAAATCTTGTTTTGATGAATAACAGTCAACAAAATATTCCACAAAATTGATCTAGGGTTCTAAAAGTTTCTGAAAGTTAAAAATATCTGACATCAACCCATAATTCTATTGATACTAATTTCATCAAAAGGTTATACATTTGCTATAGTTACATATGAATTGAGGTTAGTTTAACTCCAACTCCAGATTCAAGCAGCCAATTTCATCTACCAACATGGAAATAAATCCATTTAACCTTTATTTTGCTACTGGTTTAAAACTGCCACTACAGCAGTTATATCCCATGTTATCATAATTTGAGGTAGGAACCATTCCAGCAAGTGGCTTATAAACATAAATGACCGCCCTGCCTAAAAGTGTCAACCTGCATTTTTGTATTTTTTCCATCAAACATTGCAATACATTTTATTGACGTCAACCAAAGCAAACTTTCCTTTGTGAGGGTCTTCAGTCAGCTCAGTTAGCAGTTCACTCCAGACCAACCTTGAGAGCGAGCTCGCTAAATAACCGGCCCAAAGTGGAACTCACTTTACGTTCCAGTTTACTTGTGGGGCTTGGAGATTGGACTCCCTTCATCTAACCACGCCGCTCCATTTCCAGCGCTCCTCTAACTCGGGTCCGTTTAGCTGTGGAAAGCCACACATTTCAATAAATCAGGAACGGCGTCTCTTAAGGTTAGCGACGTCTGCTCATTCTTAATATCCCTCCACCCACGTGGGTTGTCAGCACCTTCTGAAACGTATCAGTCTTCTGCACCATGGCTGCTTTCTGCTGCGTCCTGCCTCCATATAATTGGATTCTAAACACAACTCTGGAGAAATATTAGTCTTTATTGTGACAGTGCAGTAACTCCTTTTGCTGACTGACTTTTCCCCCCTGTCTCTGTGGGTGCCACTGTTAACCTGTGAACTGTTTGCTCAGATGCTGAGAAAAGTATACGCCTTCGAAAAAAATGCGTGTGTGTGTGTGTGTGTGTGCGCATTGGCAAGCTAGCTTTCAATCTTTTAATTTGTGTCATCATTTCAGCAATATGTTTTAAGAAATTGAGGTGTTTTCACTTTTAATACTGTAAAAATAGGAATAGTATTAATAATAAAGTCAAATTTCTGCCCTACTATACTCAAAAGCATGCCACCTGTCAAACTACTGTAATTATAATCTACACGAACAATCTAATAAGAAGAAATAATAACTGGCATCTCCCAGTGTGAACAATTGCAGGAGAATTGAGGCATGGATGCTTAATTATTTCCCCGAGAAATGGGCCGGTTCTGTGATGCCTCATCTTAATAATTAGGTAATTTTGCAGAGTTTGTGTCTTCAATGTATTCCTGTGTAATAACACAGCAAGAGGTAGAGTTGCTGCTGTGCCTAATGGGCTGATGGTGGTAGATATCTGGCTGCTGTAATAGCCTCAAACATACCTTACATACAGTAGGTAATCTCCGTTCTCTAGAATTCCACCTACGTGCCTTTATGGGCTCACCACTGGTACAGTAGATCCGCTTTATTGGTTGACATTTACAGACAGTAGTCTTTATTCTTCATTGCTCAGGCCACAAAATAAAAATCTGATGAACAGCTGTTGCTTAAGGTAATGTATTAGTACTAGCTTTGTTGGTGGTGTGGTGGTATACGCGGTGCTGGCACAAGTGAATTGGGTGCACTGGTGTCACCGGTAGGCTAAAGAAGATCAGCTAAGAGAAGCTCTGTGGTCAGAATGTGACCGACGATGAAGTGCTGGATGATGACGGACATAAATAATGGATCAAGCAAGGTCCCTAAGTGTATGCCTGCATGATGGAGTCACAGGATAGGGGTTTTTACTTTCTCAAACTGCACTCAGAATGCTGAATGTGCCTGATCACTCTGGCCCATTTAAGTGGCGCGCTCGTAGAAGTTAGACAGAGCAATAACTTGATCCGGAACTTCTTTAAAGCAGGAGGGGAAGAAGAAGAAGAAGAAGGAGAAGAAGAAGAAGAAGAAGAACAAGAAGAAGAAGAAGAAGAAGAAGAAGAAGAAGAAGAAGAAGAAGCACAGACTCAACCATGCCATTACACATCTGAAGGCATTGTTCGAGGGCAGCTTAGTGAAAGTGGGTACAGAACCAACAACCTCATGAAATAAACTGTGAATAAAACTGTTCTCTTCATTTTTACCACCTTGAAAAAAGCTGGTTTGATCACAGTATCAGCCATATTATGGCTCCCCTGGAGCAGAAAGAGATAAGGCCCAGCTTAGCAGATGTGGGTATAGAACCCACAACCTTGAGAGTAAATCTGTGCTACTTAACCACCTTGGTCCTCATACAATTGTTTTCTTCACATGTCCTACTCTGAAATAAGTGGAAATCTAGGGTCAGCAAGTTACAGTGCCCTAGAGCAGCCAGAGTGATTGGATTTGCTTATTGACTCAACAGTGGCAGCTTGGGGAACCTGGATATTGAACCCACATCCCTGTAGTCACTACCCACTGAGCCTCCATTGAATTGTCCTCTACACACATCCAATGGTCAGTCATACTACAGTTCACCCTGGAACAGAGAGGGTTAACCCCCTTGCTCAAGAGTCCAACAGTGGCAGTTTAGCAGTGAGTACAGAACCCACAACCCTGCAATAACCCAGCACTCTAACCACTGAGCCACCACCACCACCAACAATGAAGGGTGACATTTAACTGACCTTTAAA
This sequence comes from Acestrorhynchus altus, assembly GCA_034509495.1. NCBI lineage: Eukaryota > Metazoa > Chordata > Actinopteri > Characiformes > Acestrorhynchidae > Acestrorhynchus > Acestrorhynchus altus. The sequence goes on along the minus strand of CM067513.1, from coordinate 30,226,740 downwards.
GCAAAATTCAGATTTCTTACATTAAGGTTCCGACATGTTTAATTGGTGCATTTTTCAATATAATCGAACAATTATTATCATTACTGAGAACTTGTAATAGCTGTAATTGTTCATCATATATCATCAATACAGCCAAGCCTTCCTTGTTATGGCCTTTTTAACTTTCATCGATTGATTATTACAGGCGCTGAAATCAAATCACACCCCTATAACCTCTTAAAGAAAGTGATCCGACATTACTTTGACAGCCATCGTCCCTCCTCATGCTCACCAAGTCACTCAGACTGTGTTCACTGCTCCACCAATTAGAGCACTCCAGACACAATGGCTGAATGATGGCCATTCAGCTGGACAAACTAATTGCATCTTCATCCTATAATGTAGTCCCTACTGACAGCCGTTTAATCACACAACACTTAACACACTCATATGTGTCACTAATACAGTCTTTATCGTGCCATTAAACAAAACTAAAATCGCCAAAAAAAATGGCCGCGAATCCTTTTCATGACTAAGAAAGTAAGTAAAGCGAGGAACAAGAGGAGCTAATAGACTGATGACAGTCCCTCAGATTACTAAAGAGGTCAGACTGATTGAAACGAAACGACTGCCCTGAATACTGATTGTCTCATTGCAGCTAATGTTAAAGCGCAGGCAGCTCCATTTACTTAAATTGCATCAGTGCTGTATCTTGCAAGGACTAAAGGAAACAAACACACACAGCTCCATCACTACACCTGACACCTGACTTCACTTAATGGGACTACAAACCAGTGCATCCTGGGGTAAAAGGTACTTTCCATTATTGACAATGAAGCTGCAGCTTCTATAGAAACACAGGAATGCTGACCTATACTCTAGGGCTTGATTCGTGGAGTGAATGCAAGGGGTGGACAAAGATGACCCCCAGGTCTATGACAAACATGGATGTCACATGGATGTTCTTGTGACATCAATATTCAATTTCTACTTTCTACTGGCAGTGAAAGTGAGGTTAGCATGTGTTACCTGTTTTACCAAAGTACCACGAGAGGCAATAGAGACAATAGAGACAAAAGAGACACTATTCTCCCTGTGAAAAGTTCATAAAGTAAGATGATTCTGAAGCTGTTCAGACATTACGATTTCCATGGGCTATTTCCAAAATATGGTTTGATACCATGGAATAAATAAAATACAACATACAAATAATACCTGTATGAATTAGTTCATACCACAATGTTCCACCACTGAATCGTCTCGTTATCAAATTGAAGTAATTCCACTCTTGAACGTACCCCCTTAACATCTTCAAATCAATAATTGATGCGTGTGAGAGGTCACTGTATCATGTATGGATCAATTTGTATAAAACATTGAGAGGGGTTAAGGTCATGTCTGTAAGTGAATTCAGCTGTAACAACTTCTACAACTTAATTCATATTAAATCTGTCTCGCTGTCTGTAATCCCTCAAGCCTTCTCTTCCTGGGAAAATCAGCTTGGCAGAATGAACGTTTCTGACTGTTCCTACCTTCTTTGCCACAACGTCAAACTGACAGTGATTCCCACGCTGAGATCAAGGGAATTCACTCCTCTTTTAGTTTCCTTTCCCAGTCCCTGTGCAGTTCCTGAAAACGCTTTTTCCTAAAATGTTTATTTTTCACTGCTTCTCTCTGGCCCATCACCTCGGGGATGCGAGTCGGATTTCTAGTTGTGTTTTTCCAAGAAGTCTCTGGAGATCTACACTGGTTGAGATGAGTGCAACCAGTGCAACCCTCTCTCTCTCTCTCTCTCTCTCTCTCTCTCTCTCTCTCTCCCTCTCTCCCTCTCTCTCCCTCTCTTTCCCTCTGCCCCCTTGATCTTAATTAAGCTGAAAACCTTGCAGAGGCCTTGTTCCCATTTGTATGTGAAGCAGCAGTGAAAATGATATATAAATAGACCCATCCCCCTGAACTCTCTCTCCCAACATAATACATGGGATTGCAGAGCACAATTAAATTACTTCCTCGACTGTAACAGGCAGTTTGTTTACTGATCCTGTTTGCACAAATTAAGATGGGAAAGCAAACATGACCGGCAGCGTGTTGACCTACCAGACTGCTAAGTCTTAATGAGAATCCCCCTGCCAATTCCACTGAAGCACTCCATACAGGCTGAGGGAGAGAGGGAGAGAGAGAGGGAGAGAGAGAGAGAGAAGAGAGAAGCACCCGCTGCTAAACTCCCTCCTAATCCTCACTTCAAGAGTACTGCTGAGACTGCATCACCTTTATATACAGCACTGCACACATACACACACACACACACACACACACGCACACACACACACACACACACACACACACACACACACACAGAATGCTATAACAGTCATTTTCGGCAGCAATAGGAGTAATCCAGGACACAAACAAATAAATTATCCCATTAAATCTGTATATGCATTTCCAAATGTTTCAATTTGTAATCACTGTAGCCCCAAAAACATCCTCGAACACGCAGCCCAATAGGAATGGAAACACATATTCCATGAGCATTTCAACACTACTTAAATTAGCTAGAAGGAAAAGGATCTCATAAAGAGCTTCTTTTGCGCATTTGTGTGGGAGAAGGGCTTGGGAGGCCAAAAAAAAAAAAAAAAAGAAAAAAAGATAGTGATAGTGGGTGTGCAATCATCCCTCGTCAAATTTTTAAATACTTGTAGAAATGACGCAAGCGTGGTGAGTCATCGGATTAAGCACAGCAAATCCCTCACACTTTCAGAAGCAGCGATGCCAAAATTAAAAATTCAAAGTAATCTGAACAATCAGATGAGCTTTTCTACAGAAACGAACTACAATAGTTTGACCTTGTTCTTCTCGGGCTCCTCACTATGTCACTGGGTGCTGTTTGGTCTCTGGTGTGTAGCTCTGGGCAGCGACACGCTTTTGTTCTCGTGTCGCCACATTTGCATGTCGTTTGCCTGTTGTGCTCAGCTGGGGACGCTTGACTGAGTGCTTACAGTTTACAGCAAGAGTCAGACATGGTCAACTTCAGAACCAGTGCAAATGGAAATTTCCATTTTCCATGCTTCAGCAGACTCTGCACTCATACAAATAAGGGTTCCTAAGTGGTTCTTGGACATACAGTTCTAGGGGAACTGGTGTGGAACATTCCTATTTTGTGGAGGTTCTTAACTCCTAGAACCTCTTGGCCAATTTTGTGCCATAGTTTCATAGTTTGACCATGTTTTGATCAAAAATTGCAATTTTTTTCTTGGATTAGAGGACTATAAAAGCAGTTGATCATTCAGTGACGATGAGCACTTTTCACAAATTAAATAGAAAACAAACTGAACAGATGTATTATTTTTCTTTTTTATGGATCTATCAGTATTTATCCCTGTTGCAGCACGTTTATTCTGAAATTTGAACACTGTGAGCGAAAAAGAGAGGAAACAGCCCCTCCCTTCTCACGTTCTCCTGTAAATCATTAATGCAATGTTATCATGCATTACGATTAATGAGGTCATGTCAAGTACATTAAACCTAACTCTATTTTCTAAGATTCTCCAGCAAGTAGACTTTATTTTTGTAAAATCTACAAAATTACACTATCAAAACGCACACAACCAGGAACCAGACTGTTTCAGTTTTTAATAATGACACTGGCGAGGCTCTTTAACAAAGATGGGCTAACTTTATGTCTTTATGGATTATAGAAATAGACTGAAAGTGTATAATTTCAAACACCTTAAATTTTAGGTCTGTATGTTTTGCAATATAATTGTAAATCTATGACATGACAGCCTTAATGGATGTTCTGGAAAAAAAAGGTAAAATTACATTCTCTGGATCATCAATGCCTGCATTCATCATTCATCATTACTCACAGAGCACATTTTTAATCTGTTATTAAAGATTATTGCTGTTTATGAGCCTCCTGCGATACCAGTACTACAAACCCAATACCTGCAATCTGCTTAGAGATCAATAACATTCTTCTTCTATCTATAAAAAACACACACTACATTGTGCTGCTCAACACTCTTACAAGGAAAGATGTCAAGCGTTGTTTTCGGAGCAACATTCCGACAAAAAGAAGATCCATTTAAAACCAAGCTGTAGGTTTGTGAAGCTACTCACTGTAAACATGACCCTTTCTTGCACCTCCGTTTTTTAAGTGTAGAAGTGCATTTCTATTCTCCTTCAAGTGCTGGAAACAAACTGGCCGTTCACAAGTTAAAAGATCAGCGCAGACGCAACACCGAGACCGAGTCCAGCAACAAGCCCGCGTCTTAATAAAACCACTCAATACCCGTGTTTCTGCTGACCCCAGGGTGGGCAAAGAGTCGTCATCCGTCAGATGTTCGTGATCTGTCAACAGATGACGTGGCCCGGCGACAACAAACCTGTCCTGTGGAAACCGTGCCAGATAAGCGATGGTGCAGTGCGGCGGTGACAGTACATTTAATCAGTGGCGTTGTCTTCCGGATTAAGAGAAATGACTTAGTAATTAGGCAGTGATTTGCAGGTAAAAGAGCTAATCAACATCTTAATTAAACACACAGACACCCGGCATAAATAAATAAACAATTAAGTAAATAAATGAAAACAAAGCACTATAGGAATGACACCGACAGGCTATTTAAAATGAGCAGCTAAGCTTGTTAGAGGTAAGCCTCGATGTCTTCACGTGTTCTCAGGTCAGCTGTAGGGCCTGTAGATATAAATGTCCTTCTTTCCTTTCCTTTTCCTTCCAGTGTCAGACGAACGGCAGAGACTGATGGCTTTAATATCGAGAAGGCCTGCTCCATTTGTCCTGTGATGCCTATGAAATGCCCCATCCCATTGCATTTAACCAAACTACACTGTTTAATAGTAGCGGAATGAAACCGAACATGGGTGATACTCTGTTTTCCTGTCGCACACGTCTAGATTTTATTTGAGCCCCGTTCCATCTGAAAAGCAGAGCTTTATAATACAGTAACAAGCAGAGTTCAGAGAAATGCTGGGCCTTCTTTAAACAATAGTCTACTCGTACGAAACCTTTTCAGATCCCCTTTTGGAAGTGGACGCGAAACACTACATGGGTTTAAAATCATAATCTACACGAAGCTTTTCTAACCAGTGTAGAGTCGTCTTGTTTTAAGAGGCCATGTGACATCATCAGGTTGGTTGCCACGTAGGAACTGATGCATTTTTACTCTTGTGATCGCTTCAACGCTCTCTAAAACATGCTTTGTCTACCTCACGACAGGTAGAGCACCATCACTCACTTCACCTGTCAGTGTTGTCGTTGTTATTGCTGATTGCTGAAAATTGTTCATGCAGTTTATGTAAGTTGTCATGAAAGGTGAACTGGTGTCACCTCGCCTTATGAACGCTTCCCTTCAGTAGAGAATAAAGTGATATTCATGATGCCTTATCTACATAAATCTGGGGCATCAGCAAGGAAGCCATTTAGCTTTAGAAAGCACCCACTAATCTCCGCAGATCAGGTGGCACATGTTTTATAGATGTAAAGATAGTTTCAGACCTAATATCCTCATTTACATGAATCACAAATGTGGGTCATTTGGTTATTTGTGGCGTAGAGCCTAAAGCACGTCTGTCCTACAATCAAATATGCCAACCCACATTACTCTCATGTACATACGAACCCTGTCAAACGTTTAAGCCCACCTTTCATCGAGTTTTGTGTCTATAAAACAGAAATCTGCTCATGCTTTGGATATATGTAGGTTGAAGGCTCAGCGTCATGCTAATTAAAGTGGTTTCCTTGGTGTGAAGAGCAGGTTTTGATAATTTGAGATAAAGACTGAAACTCTTTCGACCAAAATGTGGTTTAAACGGATGAAATGTCTTTGTCTCGGGGGTCCTGACATCACATCATGGGGATATAATGCATCGCATTTGGAAACTGTACTCTTTTAGCGATTTGGAAGCAAACAAAATGGGCAAAAGTATTGGGACACCTGCTCATTGTTTATTCTGAAAACAGTGGTCTCTACTGTTCAGGGAAGGCTTTCAACTGTGGAGCACTGTGACACCAGAATTTTGGATGATTACACCCCTCTTGTCCGTGCCTCGTCCTCTCACCTTCTTCTTCACATCTTCTCCAGAGAGTCCTATTCTATTGGCAGTACTTCTCTACAGAGAGTGGACAAGCTGCATATGTGAATTTTCAAATTCATCAGCAATTAAAGTAGCTGAAACCTTTTGTTTCGAAGGGGTATCCACGCATCTGGAAATATGTTGGATGCACATGTTTTTGAGTGTGAAAACTGCACTGAGAACAGCAGTAAAATACGTATTTTGGACCTCCATACTATGTTGACAGCCATTGAAGGTGTTTTCTGTGTATCTGAGTGTGTTTGACGTATGAGAGAAGCTGTGTTCATGCAATGTTACCGATATTGTAGGTGGCGAGCGATGCTTCCTGGTGGTTGTTGTGGACATAGTGGTTGTGGTCTCAATGAAGGTGGTGGACATCTCTGGGGGCAACGCCGTGGTTCTGGCCGATCCTGCAGAGGGCACTTCCCCCACCAGGCGCACGCTGCCATTGATTCGGATGTTGGGGTTGCCCTGGGCTGCCATGTTGAGCACTTTCAGGCCATTGTAGTAGAGGCCTGACAGCTGGCCCTGAAATGGCCTCTTGCGGTCGTTGCCCCCAATCGTAATGGTGGCCTGGGTGTTGAATATCGTTAGCTGCCGCCCTGAGAGAAGAGTAACGGGGAGACCCAGACACATTCATTAGAAAAGCAGGTCAAACCCAGCTCAACATGGCTCTCTTTCAGCATTAGGATCGGAGAGATTAATGACTGTTTTACGTTAGTGCACCTCGCTAAATGTCATATTAGAGGACCTGTAAAAAGTTATAAGGTCAGGCCATAAACTGTGGTCATTAGACAGCTCGGATCTGAAAGAGTCTACGTGAGAACATATTCCTAAAGGAGCGGCTAGAACGGGATGAATGACTGGAAAGATGAATATACATTTAAGTAATTTACAGGAATCTATAAGCACTCTGTCATCTAACCCTCCAGTTTTGTTAACATAAAGTCCACTAATGGAGAACAGTTTAAGCCTGTAGGAGGACAGCGAGAGCCGACAGAGTGTCCATATGGGAATTAAAGGTGCTCGTGTAGAAAAATTCAAATTGGCAAAAGCAGACAAGACATTATCAGCTGGGCATTAATGCAATATAGGAAATATGAATATGAAAGAATATGAAAATGATTTAAATGGTTCAGTACTCAAAGAAGGCACGTTATACAAACACAAATCCTCACTCACAATATTGAACTCATTTATGAGGCACTTATAATATTTTTAGCAGTAACTTTAACACTGATTTTATGGACATTTTATTCAGAGACTTTCCGAGGACATCTGTCTCATCTACAAATAAAAACAACTGTGAAAGAGATTTAGAAGAATTTATGGTTAGAAACTAAACTGAGGGTTCAGTTAAGTGTACATGCATTCTTTGTCATCGGAGCGAGAGAGAGAGAGGGAGAGAGAGAGAGAGAGAGAGAGAGAGAGAGAGAGTAATGATTGGATGGAAAGTCTGGGTGTAAAGAGTGTTTCTATAGACTGACAGTTAGACTGATGGGAAATCTGCATGGCAAAATGAAAGTTAAAGAATGGCAGAGTTTACCTTTCTCCTGTAGCCACTCCTCTACGGGCCGGGCATATTTGAATGGGATTTTCTTATTTGCCATTTGCAATCTCTCATTATCGTTGTTGCCTTTAAAGTTTAAAAGACAGCTTTAACACTTCAGAACGACAGTCAGTTATACAGAAAGCATTTGCTGTCAATATTTTAAAAGACATTTAAACACTTTTAGAGGGATTTAGAAAAAGACATTTAGGTTTTTTATTTGACCGCAGCTTGTTTTTGGTGTCAATGGAATCTGCTGGCCTTCATTTGTCATCGCTATTGTGACAAGAAATGGACTGGAACAAGAGCTTCATTATCATCTTCTGCTGGACCTCTCAGTCATTATCAAAAGTGCCTCTTGTGAGTTTGAAGTCAGTCTGTTCAGAATAGAAGCGTAATGAACACCAGCAGGCTCCACACACTTTCTGACATGATTAGATGCTTGAGGTCAATCCAGTAGTATTCAGTATCACCATTTACACCACAGGCATGCATGCTAGCACATACTGTCTGGGTTAGAAAGGTAGTTTCAATTTTAGAAGTGAAACGTAACGCAGCAATAGTGAGTCTGAAAGCCCCTGAAGGGAATCCCACCATCAGTTTTTTTTTTGTCATTTTTTGGTTTATTTATTCTGAGTGGTTTGGTGTGAAATGCTCGGTTATAAAGAAGCTTTTATTCTCAGAAAATTGCCCTCCGTGGTAGTGAATGGAATCAATAATGCCAGTTCTGAGACGGGTTTGACCTAAAAATGCATTTCTTTTAAATTATAATCTAAAAATAGTTGAATTCAGACACTGTTTACCTTAAAACCTGCACATGAAATGGCCATATTTCTACATAAAAATGATCAGAACCAGTATGTTTCAATTCATGTTTCTCAACCCTGGTGCTGGAGGCACCCCTGCCCTGCATATTTTAGCATTTACTCACCCCATGCAAATCTGAAGGGCCTGTTAATGAGCTGATTAGTTGAATCAGGTGTGTTGGGAGCAGGGGAAGCTCTAAAATATGCATGGCAGGGGTGCCTCTAGGACCAGGGTTGAGATACACAGCTTTAATAAACCATTTCACACCAAACTCCACTCTGAATGACGGAATGATTAAACTATTCCGAAATTTGGTATTTAATGTGGTACAATCGTAATTATACAGCACCAGTGAATTATTGCTTTAATGAACGTTTAAAAAGCAGGGTATGATAGGATACACAGATAAAAAGGAATACATAAATAAATATTTCAATATATTAATAATGCCAATCAAAATGTCGCTTTTAACTGTGTAATTACATAATAATAATCCAGGCAGCAACAGAGGAACTACGTCCGATGTGTTCACTGTTACAGTGATGTATTACAGTAACACAGCTTGTGCAGAAACATGTATCCACTTTACTTACCTCGTCGTGACTCAATAACTAACGATATTCTGTCGTATGTGGTTATACATGTGTAATAACATGGTGTAACTGTATATACATCACACTATTTACACTTGAGAAACTGAGTAAAATCTAAAGTTGACACTCATGTAATTCCTATTGTGTTACTTCTATAATTCCTCAATTTCAATAAATACATCTCCAGTAGTTACATTGTTATTAAATGAGCTATTAACATGTAGCTACACAGTTAATAACGACAGTTCATATAAAATGTTGGCTTCACATTTGCAACCACATTTAAAAATAAAAACATAAGTTGAATTTTGAGCCACAAATGCAAGCTTCAACTGTGGCTCAGTCAGTTGATTTACAGTCGTTACATAAAACAACAGGTCTATAATAACTGCTAAAGGTGCAAGAAACATAGGTGCTTTAAATGCTTGGTTGATTGATGCTTTAGAAGAATCACACCGGGCTCCATAAAGCACCATCAGTAAATACCAAGTAAACATTTTGGACCTTTAAAATGCTTACAAGGAAGGTTCTTTATGGACCCAAAAGAGGTTCTTCACAGAATCATCTGAAGCACCTTCATTTGTAAGACTACAGATGAGTGAATGTCACTCCAATCTTGTTTTATTCATCTATTTTAACCAAATTAAACAACAAAAGTTTCACGTTGTGTTTGTTCAAAACCTTGCGAAACATGATGTTATAATTTTTCCCAACCCTTAATTCAGACATCAGAGACTGGACGTGTGTGCGAGCAGAACAGCAACTGCTTTTGCCTTTCAAAGTCACAGCAGTGAACAGGAAGCCGGTGGCGCAGTCTTTGCTTTGTGAGTGGTGTCTCAGGGTGTTTGTTTTAACGACAAGCCCGCGGCGTTCGGGCTGATATTCTACACACAGGAGGAACAGTGAGGGGCCGAGCAGAAGGGTTGCTGCATTCGCTGCCAAGCCATGCTGTTCCTACAACGGTGTCAAGTGGAGAGGGAAAGGCATGATGCTCCAGGGCACAGTGGGAGCCAAATTCCACTACACCAGGGAGGACCACTGAGGGGGGATCGGGGCTCCCAAACGGATGCACTATTGGTGTCATTCCTCCTTTCACACAGCAGGTAAACATGTCTCCTAAATCTCTCCAAAACAAAAAGCTTTCTTATACATGTAAACAGTCTTAATTCAAAAGACTGATGGCAAGCCTTGAGGGATGTTGAGAAGCAGACCCCAGGTCAGGTCAACCAGGGTATCTACAGCTGTTTGGGCTCTTATCTACTCTCAGAAATAAAGGTGATACAGAGTGCTTGATTGATGCCATAGAAGAACCATATCTGGTTCCATAAAGAAATTATGAAAAAAGAGACATGAGCATGAAGAACCATTAAAAGGTTTAAAAAAGGTTCCTTATGGAACTAAAATTGCTCTTCTATGGCCCAGGTCTTCAGGTTAAGGGGTCAGTTAATGTAACTGTTAAAGTAACATAATTCCAATGTCAACGGCAGCCGGTGTGAGCTTCAAAGAATGACTGCATTTGACACATGCTGGCATTTGACGCACCATTTCTCCAACGACTAGGGTGATGCCTCATCATCTGAATAAATAAATATCCTGAAATCTCACTGAATTGGGTGGAGAGACAGCAGCAGAACCAGGCAAGAATCCATTTCAGCTAGATGTTGATACATTTCCCTAAAAGCAGAGTCTGGCCTGTGAGTGCAGCTGCTGTTTACTCTCAGAACTGCTTTTACTGTGATGCAGCTGATATTTCAGCACTTGATCGCATTTTGTATCACTTTCATTGGATAATTTACATCAAACACTGTAGAACATCTCATAGACCACCATCATATGACAGTATGTCATATATATATATATATATATATATATACACTGTATATCCATATGAGCTACAGTAATTGGCATTTCAAGCCCACAATCGTGGTACACACATTAAAAATGTGGGGCATTATATAATAATATTATGTCACTATGGTTCTCAGAAAGAAACATCTTCACACACACTTTGTTTGGACTTTACCCCCAAAGATGGTCAATCAGCTCACTGTAACCAAGCAGAATATCAAATAAAAACACCTGTACAATAAGCAAACCTATTATACTTTCAGATCAGAGCTATGATAAAAAGAATGAAAGTCTTGGAATGTGATGAGGGGGCTGCAGCTACGTCAGTACCACCGCTTCTTCTGTCCTTGTTTTGAACCCCACATGGTCAGACCATACAACACTGTCCCTCTTCATGAAAGCTGTTCCGGAGACATGTTATTACATTATATATCCAAGGCTGTATGCAGGTATATAATAAAGCTGAAGGTTAGATATAATGAGTCAGTGACCCAGACGCACCGGAGAGACTAGGAGGACATTCGGTCCTGAATGTCTACTTTTTTCAATGTGACGTTATTGCTGTTAGATTTAGACTGTTTCATCTTGTACACCGTCTTGTGTGTGTGCGTGTGTATGTGTGGGTGTGTGTGTGTGGGTGTGTGTGTGTGGGTGTGTGTGTGGGTGTGTGTGTGGGTGTGTGGGCTTAACATCATAATTCACATTAACAGGGTGGTGAATGGATACCTCGTCAGTGAACAGATTGCACAGTTTGTCTCAGGAAGCAATGACTGAGTGAACGGAGCATCTGTGGAGTGGGAGGAAGGGTCAGGGCAGGTGTCTGAGTGGCGGTCAGGGGGAAAGGTGGAGCAGGTAGGGCAGCTGGTCAGAGTGGCTGGGTCTCTTATCGCCACCACAGTGAGAGAGGCAGCACGAAGAAGTCATGACCTCACTCTCTTTCTCTCGCTGTCTCTCTCTCTCACACACAGACACACACATACACACACACTATTGCACTATTACACTATTACACAAGCATGTATGATTCCAAAACCTGACAAAGGTTTTGCTGTGAAGGAAACACACACATGCTTCTTTGCAGCTCATACACACCTTGTTCCCTCTCTTTCTATTATTTATCCCCCTCCTCGTCCTTTTTTTCTTTCTTAAAGACAAACTCTGACTGTGGCTGCTTTCAGCAGGGCTGTGTGTCCAGCATCCCAGTATCTTGATACAGACTTCATTAAAAGGTTCAGCTCGTCTGTGCTGCAGTTACGGACACTCATCCAGAACAGCTCCCCCTAAAAATAACCCCTCTGATACGGAGAGCACCTGCTTCAGCCTGGCACCTGCTTCGGCACTGCCTTCACAGCTTCCCCAGGGCCTCCGTCTCAGTTCCTCTCCAAGCCTACAGCCCGTGCCTCGTCAGGGTCATCTGTTATGCTAACGTCAGCCTCCTCACAAAACGAATCAACTATTTATTTAGGCCACTGAATTCGGTGCTAGAGACGAACGTGCTCCAGCACACTATTTTTCTTTCTTTTTTTTTTTTTTTTTTGGTGGCACGGACGAGCACCTAGTTCACAGATGTATTCCGACGGCTGCCACTTTGATCCACTTGAATAGAGGGCATGACACTGATGCAAGCTCCTGGGGACATGAGGGAGTCGCTTTGAAATTGAAACAGCACCACGAGGTGTTAACATGGGCACAGGATCACACGCCGGCGAGGAACAGCTCTCCTGCTGCGATTAACGTCTGCAAACATATCCAAGAGGTGCTGTGAAAGTCTTGAACATTTCAATTCCATTTGAATAAAATAAGAAATAGCAAACGGGACTGAAGCTACAGGAGAGAATTCAGGGCCAAAATGTAATATTCATGAGGTGACACACAGACACGGTCGTGTTGTTGTGGGATTAGATACACACGCCTTTGTTTGTGCTTTTGACAACTTTTTAAAGGAATGCATGGGAAGCTTGTTCACCTTCATCATCTCAAAATGTAGCATGCAGCTGCCTTTCTGGTTTCTGGACCTGGATACTGACGCTGAAAAAGGCTGGAGGTGGTACAGCTCAACATACTGAGACTAACAATGAAAAGGGATATCAACAGCAGAGCTGATGGCTGTTGATTGGTGGTGTTTTCTACACCGTTCCAAATATTGGATGTTGAAAACGTACATTGGAACTGTAGACAGACAGACTGGACAGACAGAAAACCCTAAACCACATCCAAAGGTCTGAATAATTCAAGGTCAGGATTTTTGTTTTTTCTGAGGAAATGAAGATTCTGATTCTACCCTGGATTTCAGCACTACTCTAAACCTATGATGTATCTTCAATATTATATATTTAATCCAAGGAAGATTGATTTTACTCGTTCCATGAGACCATTCGTCACAAAAAGTTCTATACAGGACTAGGTTAATAAATCTACAAATTCCACAGATGTTTATTTTCTACCCAACCATAACTCTTACATTCCATTGCACGTCTAACATACACTGAACATCATCTTCATCAGGCTTGTAAGCTCTGCATCCAGCCTCTTTCTTCTTCCAAGAAGCGTTTCATAGATATACTGTCAGTATTTGCTTTGTTTACTGTGTCTCCACCCTCTTTTAACTCCCTAGACCAGTGTACCTGCCATGTGCTTTTGTTGTGCTTTCTATGCTCCTCCCAACACTGCTCACTGTAAGTGTTCCCCGGTGCTTTTAACTCATTTTCCCAACTATATATTCCTCTGCTTTTGCCTGGTCTTGTGCTCTGCTCTCTAATTACTTTACATCCCTCTTGTTGCTCATGTATGCCTTTGCCAAGGCTGGGTGCAATGCAGGGACCCCCTTCACTGCAGGGTACCACACACACACACACACACACCTTTACTTACACCTAGAGGCAATTTAGCATCGAAATTCACCCATTTATGGTGGGCAAGTAATCAAAAATTAATTGAAACAAAAACTCTGAACATCAAACCAACTTAATTGTATGTGTTCATGTGGTACATGTTCCACATGTGGTAGGTGGTGTCAAATGTATTGTAAGAAGGATGTGCTGGCCTTCACCCTCCTAATGTCAGGAGCATCATTTATGATCGGGGAGATTGCACCCTAAACAACAGCGCTCGCTCTGTCATTGTAGACTTGTCAAGATCCTGAACCAGCGCCAACATCATCAGGTGTTAGAACATCCACTCCAAAATCTCCTCCTCCCTCTGATGTTGACGTCCCATCGTCACCTAATGCTCATGACCCATCTTCCCCTGTTGTTGTTGTGCGAAAATAGAGCTGGTTGTACATGTACCGTACGGTAAGCGCAACACACGTCGGACTTATGAACAAATGTTCTTATGACCAGCCTCCTGGAACGGAACCTGATGGGACATTCTGTACACATCAAAATCATGTATGCAAGCAGTAGGAATGATAAACACTGTGCATGAGAAGCAGTTTGGTGTATCCAAAGTTTGTTTCGAGCTCAGTGATCATGCCAAACTGGGCAGAAAGGAATCTGTAGGAGTCCAAATAAAGCTTGAATTATTCACCCTGAGAAGAAAAGCACATACACCACTGCTGATGAATCTTTTACCTTCAGCGTGGAAGGAGAAGGACGCACAGAAAGCTCTGTAGAGTTTCGACTCTCCTCCCTCTTTCAAAGCAGTACTAACTGCACTCATTTCCATGTAGGTTGGCTGGTGTCCCAGCAGAGAGCTTCTGCTGATCTTACACGTCTACAAAAAGCACAAACGTGAAATGTGGCTGCGGCTCCTGAGGAGCTTCCCTCAATATCTTCACACACAATAAGAGTGGGAGCATTTATCTGGGCATCCTTGGTGGTTTCATTTAATTGCAGGATTAGAGGAATGGCTCATATTGCAAGCTTATCTTTCTCCCCTTTGGAGAGATTTATAAGGGCAAGAGATTTTGTTTTTGATACGGGTAATTGTATTTGGCTGGTAGGGTACATGGGTATCTCTTTCACACCTAAGGAACCCACCACCTTAAACCTTCCCGCGATAAAGGATCTTGTTCTACGTCCAAAAGTGAGCTTTTTTTTAATGTTTTTTTATTGAGAAATAGTCGTCCAACTGTTATTCTGAAGGGTCTTACATGAGCCGTTCTATCAATATTCCCACCACAGCAGTTACAAAGGCACACTACAGCCTGCAGCTTATACACAAGGCCCCAGGGGTTTCTTATCATCTTATGGAGCCTGCTGTAAGACACTGGGCTGCTCGATCTGATTACAGATGATGTGGGGTCAAATCTTTGTGTGCATTATGTACTAAGATGCTGATTTGATAACTTATTAATTTTTTTTTTTTTTTTTTTAATACGTCCGAAGGTCCGGCAGATTTGGAAAACCTGCTTTCTGGTCAGAGGAAGAGAGAAAGAAGGAGGAAGAAACTGCATTAGCAGCATTTCCTAGTGTCTACAGTGAGCCATATATGAGTCATATTGTTCTCCAGAACAAAGTGGGCTCATTCATATTAAACAGGCCTACACAAATGAGAGCAATCTTCTTAAATCACAGCATGACAGAGGCTGTACTGCAACAGCATGTAGTGGGTGTGCTCCCCTCCCATGCAATTCACTGCATCAAGAGCACCTCTTCCCATAGCAACACGCCTGACCTAGGGACCACCACGAACAACTTCGCGATAAAGCAACTGAATATGTGTGTTTTTCACAGATAACTCAAGTAGAGGCCGGACAGACAGAAGAACACATACAGCCTGACCTCAAGGTCACACAAACAGCCAAATCAGTGGATCACAACATTACCCACGCCTCATTCGGAAAATCCAGACAGCATCTCATGTTATCTTTGCCTACAGGGTATGGCAGAGCTGAAACATCGCATTAGCAATTCTCCATGCAGGAACACATGGATTCTTGAAGCTTCTCCAGCAGGCTTGCTCCAGTAAAGACAAGGCACTACAGTGTAAGCCATACTATTCCTAGTTGCAGAGATCACTTGTACAGCTGTACACATCTGCACAATAGTGCATCACACTATAAATGATTCTGTTAGACTTAAAGCGATACAATCCTAGTGTAGGTCACATGTGCTGACTGTAGGGAACCCCAGTTGGTCAGAGACCATCAATTTATGAACTATTTAAGTAGTGCTGGCAAATGAAGGCATGCAATTAAGCTTTGGACTCCTAGACTAACTTTTATTCACCAAAAAAATAAATATATATATATATATATATATATATATATATATATATATATATATATATATATATATATATATTATTGAATATGTTATCTATCAATATGCCATTATGTAACAAAAAGCTGCACACACATCTAGGTGGAACATGGAAACATTTAGGTAAGCAGAACTCTGGTAAACATGAACATTGGTTACTTTCTTTATTGATGTGCACAAAAAGGCAAATCACAAGCTGATCAGCAAAGCATTTGAAAAATGGGAGGATGTTCCCTTAAGCGCTTTTAAAGTGGTTTGTTCAAAAATGACTGCAGTATTTTCAATGAAGATTAAACAATACACAGTACAATGTGAAACGCTGCTTCAAAACACATTTGGTTGACACTACTTACAAAGAACATGATCTTCTCAGCTTTTCAGCCATGCATCTCTTGTATTATCATCATGTCAAAACTGCCTCCCTAAAATCACTTTCACACTTTTCTGCTACTTGGTAACAGTTTACCAGTGATTCTTTCTAACCATCCACAAACGTTCAGTGCTACATTAAAATAAATAAATAAAATAGCAATCACACATTCAGTAAGTGAATATATTATAGCCTACTGGTCACTTATGTGAAGTAATATCACCCATCGAAACATCTACACACAAAAACATCATGATGTGCTGGAAGTATGGCCATTTAAGCTTAACACTTTAAATACAGCTTTGAAGGATTCAGAATAAAAGCCTTGGTTAAAGAAGACATAAACCTGAGCCAAATCTCTGATGTTTGCTGCTACATTCTCACAGGTTAAACACACTATCATTCAATGAGGACAAGAAAGCCTTCACAATAAACTGCATGCAAATTTAACAATATAAACAATGTTAAGTAAATACGTGAAACAATCTGTGACCTCAGAGGCTTGTTTTCATTAAAAATAGCTGTTGTAGTGCACTTACCACATTGGAGTTCTTTTTTCCTGAATGCCAGAATTTAGTCCTCCATGTTTCAGTTACATACACAAGTTCAATGTGACCAATCTTGTCATTCCGAATCACTACATTTACTGGATTTCATTTTATTAGGGACTTTTAACATTGATGACTTGCGGGAAGGCTCTGGTGACTGGAAGCGAGTTTTTGTATAGACATGGAAACCATTTTGCAAAAACACTAACATAGATGAACAAAGCACTTGTCTGACAAAGCTTCAAAAAAGGAAAATGATGACTTAATTAATCATGTTTAAGAAAACTGCACCAAAGATATTGCATAAATGGTATCATTATTTAGAGAAAACAAATTTCTAATTTAAGCCACAGAAATAAAGTGAAATTGAGGTAATAAAAAAAAAACATTTTGGCAGTGAGGGCCCCTCTGGAAAAGGCCCAGTGATTACTGGGAACTAAAATAGTGTCACCTTTATTCAACAGAATGAATATGGTTAATAAAGACATTCTCTTATAAAGTTAAATTCTGCTTTAAATCAGAAGGGATCTTCTAGAAACATTCAAAGGAAAATTGTCCAATCGGTACGTTTTGTCCCTGTGGAGCCTGGGCAGATACAGCCAAGCAAGCTTTACCATTGGTTAGGACTGAAGGTCACATGACTCAAATTATCCACCAACATAAGTTCAAAGTAACAGAGAGATCAACTAGGGCTGGAAGAAAATATCAATATCAAAATATTTGCAATTCTGTATTGATTCTCACACAGTATAGATTTTTAATGAATAGTTTACATGTAAAGAGTGGTAACCACATGTGACGGTGGTTCATTTTGTGTTGTCTTTAAACCCTGACCTGTCTTCAGATCTCCTAAACATTATTTTAAAAATTCACATCACTCGCTTACAGTATAGCAATATACTGAACTGTAATCACAGAATCACAACCATCCATGTACTGATTTCTAGTAGGTGGGGGAATTTGTATTTATAGTTCACTGTTATGTTTTAGTGCCTACAGTAGGCTCGTGTTTGTGTAGTAACAGAACAGTTTCCAGCTGCCATAGCCGCCCATCATGCCATTG